>JAAEAF010014508.1:50000-113929 GCA_011037195.1 Triatoma infestans
AATGCGGAAACAGGATCGGGATTTGGAGCAATAGCACATGTGTCATCAGCGTAGGAATGAAGGATTATTTTTGGGTGGGAAGGAATATCTGCAGTATAGGAGAGGAGCAAGGACACTGCCTTGGGGTACACCTGCATGGATTGGAAAGATAGAGGATCTGGAGGAGCCAGAACGAACCCGGTGAAAACTTGATATCGAAAATTTGACACTTACAATAAAATTCCCTCTTATCAAAATAGTAAGAGGAAGCAAAAAAAATTTTTTTTTTTGTATGCTAGGCCGACTTTAGAAACATAAGCCACTCTTCCGGTTTATTCCAAATCTCTTCAACTTTTCAAGTCGTATGGATATCACATACACACCCAGGCAGCCTCAGACCTATTTATTATTGAAATATTTATTTATTAAGAGACTCGATTGTTAAAGGTTCACCGGCTAGTGTGTTCGCCGCACATCTCTAAAAGTGCGGGATGTACAGGTAATTGCGCACCAACGGTTTATTGAAATAAATTGCAGAATTATATAAAATAATATATAACTCTATAAATAAATTATAAATTCACTTTATTATGCGAACAGGAGATAAAAATTACTGGAATTACCAGAGTATAAATGTTATCTGAACGTTTACATGGCTAATCAAAAATTTATTCGTAAGTATTTCATTCGATGAAATAAACCTCTAAAATCTAATAAATTTTTACTTCAAGTAAATTTGCTGAAAGTAATATCAATGTGACCTGGAACTTAATGTTATTAATTTAATTAATTCTTGCTTTCATTTTTGTTTACGCTGGACAAATATCCTACAATCAAGAAAGTTATTTAAAATTTATCTTTTTACTGACTCGCAAAGTTCTCTTGATATATTAAACATACTTTTTGGACCTTCTTCTGCAAGTAGTAGATATCACAAAGAGACATTCTAAATGATATGTATTTTTATTTCAGAATTAAAAACAAAATTGAACTATGAGGTTCAGACTACAAGATCCAATCTTCAAAGAATTTATTCTTATCTGACCGAAAATCCTTTGCAAGGATCTAACCATCTACAAGAAACCTAGAAATTCTTTTTGCAAATCAGATGGTCGCCCAAATCTTAAGAAATTCCATCATACCTTGCCTTCCCACACTAATCCTTAATCTAATCTAATCTAGAACACGGGGCCTTCCTAAGAAAGTTCTGCATTTCGGCTACCGATGGGCACATTGCCCCCTCCTCCATTGCAAGCCCTGTCTTTTTAAAAAGCGCCAGGGTTGAGACGAGAGAAATTTCCAACTTCAGCTTCGGCAACAGATTAAAGGCTCCAAATTTTTTGGAATCGTCTTCGAGCATAGTGCTCTAAGAAGATCTTGGAGTGTCTCTGAAATATTTTTACAGTAAAATGTGTGTTCCTGTGTAAGCCATTTCTCAATGGCATCGAAGGGAGTTTTGTATGGGATGCCGCAAAAAGGCTCAGGACTTGGGCGGTCGTACCCTCTTTTGCCACTGTGACGGCCTCTTTTTTCTTGATTGCTTTCATGTCCCTGCATTCAACCCAGTCTGAGGCTATTATGGTTCATCAGATATTCCAGTTCTTTACCGCATTCTTCCACAACCTGTTTGCAGTTTGCTTCTTAACATTTATTGCGGCCTGTCTCAGAGAAGATCGCAGTTCTTCTGCCCGTTATAAAGGCTATTGGAGTGCTGCCATGAGATAATGCCGATGCCATGTGAAAACTATTTTAAACAAAAGTGATAAGAATCTGTATTTATGGTTACTATACCAAGTTTAATGAAACCCGTTGGTGCCTTTATAGAGGGAGAATGTCACAAAAAGTGGGGAGAAAAAAATCAGTTCAGTAAAGTTGCCTTCCGGTGAATTTTCTTCAAACACGGAATTTTGACGTCATATTTCATTGCAAGTTATATTATATTGACGATACAATGATAATAAACTGATGTAACACTTTTGAAGAAAATATAACTCCATCCCCCCACCAAAAAAACCCTCTTGAATGAAATTTCTTGGAAAAGTGTTCCAAATAAAAATTGTAGCGCATTGTATGTGTAGAGTTACTGATCCAAGTTTAAAGAGAAAAATCATTGGAATCATTTTCGAGAAAACTACAAAAAACTCAGAAAAAGTACTCTGAACACTGTTATTTGCGGTGGCACTAAATAATAAACTAAATATCTCCAATTGTAGAAGTTGTTGGCCGTTAGAAATGATCTGATGTATCTCTTAGTTAGCTGATCGGCCGGGGGTATCATAAGAAAAACACTAAAAAATTTTTTTAAAGTGTTTTTTATTAATGGCCCGACGTTTCGACAAACATTGTTTGTCTTCTTCAGGGGCTATCTATAAAGAAAAAATATACATAAGAATCTAGCTAGCATTAACAGAACAAAAACAAAAACAAAAATGGTAATGGAAAACTAAAAACAAATTATGGAACTATTACAGACCTTGTAAATACAGAATTTGTGTGCTCTATTACATGTTCAATTATGACTGTGGTCTATGAGTGTACTACCAGTGAAAGGTTGGGAAAGGAACACCGGTGAAAGTAGAGGTGGGAGGGGTGAAGTACCGTTAGGTATTGTTGGAGTGAAAGGACTAAGAAGCAGGGCAAAAATAATGAACAAGTATATTTTTATTAAAAAAATATATATATATATATGTAATTTTTAATTAAATTTTTTAATAAATAAGAATTTTAAGCTACTTGGAATATGGATCAGATTAATGGGAATAGTTTGATAAATAGGAGGAAAAAAGGGGAATTAGCAGGGGAAAATATGTAGGGTGAAGGCGCTAAGGGCTGGGTGGATGGAACTATGTCTACTTAATGGAGTGGAGGATGTTGTTGTAGAGTGATGAGATGACTTCTTTGTCTTTTTTGTGGTTTATGGGATTGGGTTGTAGGTGGATATGTACTGATTCTGCTAGGAGGCGTTTTGTGTGATTAGGTTGAGTTGTTAAAATGGATGGGTTTTGCAGGTCAAAGGAATGATTTAGGGATAATGCATGTTTGGAAAGTGCTGTGCTGTCTATTTTTTTGGAGGTGATGTCATATTTGTGTTGTTTTAGTCTTTTATGTAAGTATTGTGAGCTCTCTCCTACATACGTGGCATTGCAAAGTGGTGTAGTGCATTTGATGTTGTATACTGTATGGGTTTTGTTGAGTTTAGGGATAGGGTCTTTTAGTTTAGTATATAGTTTGGAAAGTTTATTAGTGGTAGTGAAGCCTGTGATGAGATTGGGGATATGCTTTTTGAGGGATTTGTTTATTTTTTGGGAGAGAGAGTGGATGTGTGTAAGAGATCTGTGGATAGGTACATTCGTGATGTTGATGGGATTACTCGTGTGTGGTGAGTGTAATGTTGGTGTCAATGCTTTTTTGATTATATTGTTTATGATGTGTGAAGGGTAACCATTGGCGGACAGGATTTTTCTCGATTTTTTGATGTTTTCATTGTGGAAGGTGGGATGGGAGAGTGAAAGGGCACGGTTCACTAAGTTTTTTGCAGTGTTGACTTTTTGGTGGAAAGGGTGGTCAGATAAGTAGTGAAGAAGTCGTCCTGAGTAAGTCGGTTTCGTGTACCAGTTATAAGTTAAAGTGTTGTCTGGATTCCGGATTATGATCGTGTCGAGGAAGGGGAGGCTGTTGTTTTGTTCTCTTTCGATTGTGAATTGGAGCCTGCTGTGGTAAGTGTTAAAATGGTGTAAGATTAGGGAAATGTCGTTGGGGTTGACGATGAGAAATAAGTCGTCCACATATTTAAATATATGTGAAACTGAGGTGTCAAGGATAGGGAGGACAGTGTCCAGAAGGTCGTTCATGATGATATTGGCCAGAGCAGGAGCTAGGCAATTGCCCATGGCCAAACCATCTTTTTGAAGATAAAAGCGGTTCTGGAAAACAAAGTATCCTGATTTGCAGCAAAGATTTAGTGTTTCGATGAAGAGATCAAAGGGGATAGTGGTGTGCGGTTCTATTAATGCCCAGTTGTTAGAAACTAATGTGATAACTTTGTCTAGTGGGATGTTGGTAAATAGGGAGGAAACATCGAGCGAGATCATGGTGTACTGGGGCGGAATTCTGGTGGATTTGATTTTCTCGATGAAGTGAGAAGAGTTTTTAACATCGTAGGGATTTTTAGAACTGTAGGATTGAAGCGCTGGGAGAATGAACTTGCTGAGCTTTGAGGAGGGGCTGTTGATGGAGGAAATGATGGGACGGAGAGGGCATAGAGGTTTGTGGATTTTTGGTAGACCGTATGCTCGTGGAGGTGTAGGGTTGTGATTGATGAGCTTGTAGTAGGTGTTAAGATCAATGTGTCCATTGGTTTTTAATTTTTCAATGTGTATGTTGAAAATCACTGACACTAAACATTCCAATAATAAACTTTCCAAACTATATACTAAACTAAAAGACCCTATCCCTAAACTCAACAAAACCCATACAGTATACAACATCAAATGCACTACACCACTTTGCAATGCCACGTATGTAGGAGAGAGCTCACAATACTTACATAAAAGACTAAAACAACACAAATATGACATCACCTCCAAAAAAATAGACAGCACAGCACTTTCCAAACATGCATTATCCCTAAATCATTCCTTTGACCTGCAAAACCCATCCATTTTAACAACTCAACCTAATCACACAAAACGCCTCCTAGCAGAATCAGTACATATCCACCTACAACCCAATCCCATAAACCACAAAAAAGACAAAGAAGTCATCTCATCACTCTACAACAACATCCTCCACTCCATTAAGTAGACATAGTTCCATCCACCCAGCCCTTAGCGCCTTCACCCTACATATTTTCCCCGGCTAATTCCCCCTTTTTTTCTCCTATTTATCAAACTATTCCCATTAATCTGATCCATATTCCAAGTAGCTTAAAAGTCTTATTTATTAAAAAATTTAATTAAAAATTACATATATATATATATATATATATTTTTAATAAAAATATACTTGTTCATTATTTTTGCCCTGCTTCTTAGTCCTTTCACTCCAACAATACCTAACGGTACTTCACCCCTCCCACCTCTACTTTCACCGGTGTTCCTTTCCCAACCTTTCACTGGTAGTACACTCATAGACCACAGTCATAATTGAACATGTAATAGAGCACACAAATTCTGTATTTACAAGGTCTGTAATAGTTCCATAATTTTATTTATTTACCTGTGTAATTTGTTTTTAGTTTTCCATTACCATTTTTGTTTTTGTTTTTGTTCTGTTAATGCTAGCTAGATTCTTATGTATATTTTTTCTTTATAGATAGCCCCTGAAGAAGACAAACAATGTTTGTCGAAACGTCGGGCCATTAATAAAAAACACTTTAAAAAAATTTTTTAGTGTTTTTCTTATGATACCCCCGGCCGATCAGCCAACTAAGAGATACATCAAACTAAATATCATGTTTGAACTAAATCTCAATTTTCCTTTTTTCAGTTATGGTGAACACACACACACACACAAACCAATTTCAAAAACCCACTTTTTCGGAAACCTCAAAACATATATTTCCGGTGAAAACTCATTTTCGAAAATATGACACGAATACTTCCTCTTAAACAATAAGAGGAAATAAAAAGTGCTTCGATTAAGTTTCTTTATTTAGTGTTTAATTTTTTGAATTGCAATTTTTTGAATTCAAAAGAGAGTAAACTTTATAAAATTGTAATTAACCTTTGTCATTTTTTTTTGTTTGTCTGTTAGACATTTTCATGAACACGAAAGTACCTATCGACACTGTATTGTTCTCTGAAGGAAGAGATAGACGTATATATGTAGTAAACATTTGAACATCATGTTTGGGTGACGTAGATTTGTACATCGTAACACAATGACGTAACATACAAGCATTGAGAGTGAAGCAGTGAAGTGTAATGTCCATATTTTGTTTGATGACTGGTTTGAAAACTATATTACTACAGTTGATGATGATGATGATGATGATGTAGAGAACAAAGTTTTAGTTTAGTGATGACAGATAGATGAGTGTGAATGTGGTTAGGAGGGGAGAGGGGTGGTAGTGCTGATTATGTTCGAGGTAGCTCTAGTAGCAGGTGGTGTTTCCTATGTACAACTAGATAGAGGATGTTAACGTTGATTTCATTTCTATTTCATGCTTTGTTTCTATTACGACCATAGGACCGTATGGAGGTCCTTCATCATCAGGTTGTATGTAGCCTCCACAGTATCCTGAACAGTAACACACTAATAACTTGCCCATAATGGCGTACATCTCTTGGTTGACCTTCCAAAAAAATTCAGACTACTAATGAATGGGCTTCCTAAACCGGCTACTTATGGGATGTAAATAATAAATTAGGGATTTTTTTTATTTTTATTTTCTCTTACATCCAATGAAATCACCAAAACCTAAAAAATCACAGGAAGCTCAGACTTGGTATTCCGTTTAGATATTTCCCCCACTCGAAGATTTCGAACCAACATCCTATGAACCTTAAATGTGACTTTACTGAATGATTATTTTTTTTTAGTTGTTTTTTTTTTGAGATTTTCTCGATCACGGCTCCCCAACGATTTTCTTTAAACTTCCTATACTAAATGTTTATCACTTTTATGGAAACATATTAGCGGGAAAAATTTCTTTTAGGGGGTTTCTGTGGGGGGGGGGGAAGAAACGATAAGCTTTCCTTTAAATTACTTCTTCAAATTCAATATGTGAGTCTTTAATTCATATAATATTTATATATATTAGAAGCATAGCTAGAATTCCAAATTTGAAGAAAATAGGTTAACCGGAAGTGCTTTGTCATTTTATATATAAATCTATTAACAGGTGTAAGAGAAAGTCAGTTTGTATACTTTATACCAGATTTAAAAATAAAATAAAACTTCAACTATCGAGATTTTAGAAAGAGAAATATTTAGAAGAAAGATGGTCAATTAAAAGATATTACTAGATAATAAAGTCGCTTGCAGAGCTGAAGTTGATAAATTAGTCTAGACTTCTTATATCTTATTAAAAGATAATAATTGAAACAATCCATTATCTAACAACATATCAAACTATCAAATTTAATTATCATTTTTCTATTAATTTATTATTATTTTTTTATTCGTCAAAATACAGTAAATATTACCCACTTTCTGTGCAGCCCTTTGATATTGGGCCCAGAGGACTGAGTGCAAGATGCCCGTTTCCGGCTTTATGTGGAAAGGGGTCTTGAGCGTATCAAGTGGCAAAATTGGATTACCAGCGTTGCCGCGAGCCTTGACCTACAGAGCCTAGGGGATTAACTTGTAAGACGCTTGCAGGTACTTTAGAATGGCTGGATCTCAAACCCGAAACCCAGAGAAAAACCATGAATGGAGGATTCCACCGAAAGAGGCTCAATTACTCGTACATCACTGGAATTGACCAGATCAGCACACACACTACACTTCTGGGACCCCCAGGTTCACTACAATTCAAGGCTTTTTATCTGACAGTAGTCATCTCAGGTTAGCCGCACACAATTTGGGATATTTACTAATCTTGCTGTCACTACGACAGTTGTTGTGAAAGAGATCCAGCCTAATTCATCTTAAAGAAACGGTTAGTTAAATAGAAATGATTATGCAGTAGGTTTTGATTACATCGAATTCTACCGATGGGATCCTGAAATTTCGATTCTATTTCATATGTCCACTAGAACGTTAGTATATTGAGTGTTTGTTGTGGTTGGTTCCGCAGAGCTGGAAAGCATCGAGAGATATTTTCCGTGATAGCCTGCTTCTTTTTGTGGTCATCGATCGGTTTCGGGCGTTCGCCCATCATTAGGATACTTTTTGTCAAACAGTGTGATGACATAGATTTGCATAGAACAAATTTAGTTCATACACTCAACTCATAGTGACTTTAGAGTTGCTGGACCTCAAACCCTAAGCCCAGATGGAAAATCATGAATAGAGGATTCCACCGAAAGGGGCTCAATTACATCACTGGAAATGACCTGATCAGTACACACTCCATATCGGGGACCCCTAGTTTTCTCCAGTTCAAGTCTTTTTATCTGATAGCAGTCATCCCAAGCTAGCCCGAGTCAAACAGCTCAAAGTGTATCAACTAAATTTGCTCTGTGCAAACCTACGTTATCAGACTATTTGACAAAAAGCATCCTGATGATGGCCGAACCTCCGAAAGCTGTCGAAGACCACAAAAAAGATGCAGGCTATCACGGAAAATATCTCTGATATTAAGTGTTTTATTGGATAAATATAGTATGCATTTAAAGTTTTCCTAGCGTTAGAAAAGCCAGGTTGGTTTAATTTTTTTCCGGGCGCATCAACTTCCGAGGTTATTGGCGCCACCAGATTGTTACAAAGTTTTTTAGAAAACTATTTTAGCAATATGGAAATCATATTTCATTTATTTCTTCTTCTTTTTCCCCCCACTTTTTATCAAAACATCATCCTTTAAGTCACTCTAGTAAGGACGTAATGAATTTTTCTTATTGATATTTTAATGGCTTGTACCCCTTCCCCCAATTTTTAACCTCTTATCTTTCTGCTTTAAGTGGGGTTCATTTAACTGTTTCTTCTTTTTATCTATGTAAGCACTTGCTCTTATTTTTTTTTTCTTTTTAAGTTTTTTTACTTGAAAAATTAAATTATATCCATCTTATAATTAGAAAGATATTTTTAATATATTTTTCTAATTAATACTTTATTACTTCCTCTTAGAGCTGTAAGTTTTCGAAATTGAATTTTCACAAAAGAAGGCGAAATCGAAGGCGACAGAAGTTTTTAGCGAATTATCTCCCTCTCCCGGCCCTTCTCTCACAGTTTTGTATGTTTGTTGCGCACGTATGTGATAAAAATGTCCCTTGAAAACGAAAATTCACAGGCATTGCAACTTCAATATTCCATTTAGTCCGTCAAGTGAAATCATGAGTCTAGGCAGTAGTTTTTTCATTTTACTTTCTCCTGATAAGAGGAACTATATTATTGTTATTAAATCTGGGTGCCTATCTGTCTGGGCCCTAAGCCTTATCTCCCCAATTTCCCTAGTATATTACGATGGTGTCAAATTTTTCAATCTTGAGATTTCATCGAAAATACATTTCCTAAGGTCCCCTGTGTATGTGTGTTTGAACAAAATATTATGTCAAAAACAAAAATTCGCTGGGAGTTTAAACATGATCATTCATTATTTAGATACCACCACCGTATGTGGCAGGAAGATTTCGGGCAGAATCCGTCAACCGGAACAGTGCTATTTACCAAGTTTTTTTTTTTTTTTTTGTTAGTTAATTGTGATTTTCTTTAAAAGGTTCCAAAATATTTTTTTTTAACTTTGTTTAAACACAGGAAAACACTAGTCAACCATTGCCAACACTCACAAATAATGTAAAGTTTACCGACGATCACATTCCCTGTATAAACACCTAAATTGTTATAGGGCGACCTGAAAGATCTATTGTGCCCTTGGAGCCTTCTCAGTGCACCAGTCCACCACCGAACAGTGAGCTGTAGAGCCTCCTAGGAAGAGAAAATCTAAGGGTAGCCCTGCTGGGACAACGCGCTACCACTGAGCTAATCCCTACCATAAACATTAACATCTATAGAAACTACAATGGATCTTCTAGTTTACATTCCTCCTGCAAAACAACCAACATTTTTTTTCTTTTGTTCTTGTCGTTCAGCATTAATTCGTCCAGCATTATTTAAACAGATGATTTTTTGTTTTGTTTTTACCAGGGTTTAAAGAACTTAAACTTTTGTAAATTGATTAACCTTTATTAAAAATTAATATTTATATATGTACATATAATGCTGTGGTTAGTGCCAGTAATGCATTCATAAAGAGTATGCCTACTTAATTTTCTTGATATTTTGTTATATGTTAATCATATTAAAACCCTAATTAATGAATCATGTATCCGAGCTTGTACATAAATACCGTGTTCATTCCCTATGTTTTGCACTGCGCCTAGTTTGTATATTAGTATAAATGTGACTCCATAATTTGTGACAGCATATATAATAACGTGTTTAATTTTTCCTGGTGTAACTGTGTTTATATAACCTTTATTATCATGAAAAATATTAAGGCTTTCTTGTTGAAACAGCATCCATGATTCCATGTAAATAGACGTATTGTCCATATTGCGATAGGCTTCTTCAGGGCAGTAATTGTCTTGTGTATTACATCACACATTATAAGAAACATATTGGTTGCAAAATAAAGAGGGACAAAGCCTAATTTCCCCTTTCATTTGCATGTGAATGATTTTAGTTAATGGGCGTAGCTTAATTTTTTTTCCCATTGCCATGTTATGTTTGTTGTGTTATGTTCAGGCAAAAGCGGTTTTTTTTTTCTTTTCCTTTTTCAGACTTTTCTCGTAGCAGGAGAGGTTAACAGCCAATCACACGCATAAGAGAAAATTAAATCTCGCCCACTATCTTCAGCCAATAAGTGACCGATGAAGGGGTGAAATTAAGCTCCTCTCTTATTGTATTACTTGCTAAAACTGGTCTGGTAAACAAGCCAAATAATTATTCTGAAGAAGCCTATTGCTATATAGACGAACGACGTTTAATATATCAAACCACTGAATTGATTTTAACCTGAAGGCCTTAACAAGACACCGGACCGCGGAACCTTTTTATTTGTGTGTACACAGAGTTAAATGAAAAAGATCATGGCCGGGCGATTTTTTGTGTGTGTGTCTGAAAGCGTAAAACACATAAGAAGGATTAAATGCTTTGGGTGGTAAGAAAAGAGGAAGAGGTAGATCAAGTTGTTTTTCTATGCGGAAATTGTGCGATATGTCAGTAATATCTGGATGGGGGCAGGAGAATGCAGTTGATAAGTAGATAGCAAGGAGAGTCGCTTGGTCTTCCATCTGTTCTGACTCAGGTGCCATTACCTTGATAGAGGGGAGTGGAAACAGTTTTATCAGAGAGCATGTGTGTGGTAACTGTCCACATAGAATAGTTGTTGCTGTCCAATGTTGTTGAACACTGTCCAATGATGTACAGGAATATGTGTGTGGGTACCTCGCCATAAGTAGAATAGCTGCCCCTGTGCTTCAACATGGAGGCCAGAGTTTTATGAATCAAAATGGGGATATATATTTTAATATATTTATTTAATGTATTTTACAATACGTTTTATTTATTTTTTAATATATTTATTTAAACTTGTAATATTTTTTAATAATCAGTTGAGCGGGCATCAAGCTAGTGAGCGGTTCTCACAGATGTTAGTGAACGCCTTAGTGGATAATGTTCTAAATAACACCAATACACACCTCAAAAGGTAAATATACTTTCAATATGTACCGATTTTGTCGCGTAACCTTTACACGTCTAAATGTATAAACATCTATATACAAAAATGTTAAGGTTGTACATTTAAACACCAAAAATATATAACCTAAAGTTCTATTCGCGTATAAAATATATTCAGAAATGTTAATATTGCGCATTAAAAATTAAACATCAAAATTATATTAAAATTTATTTTATTTATTATATTAAAATTATAACAAAGAAATATATACAAAATTATCAAAATATATACCCATAAGGATCAATTCGCCTACAAAATATAAACAAAAAGGTTTAAATACTTAAAAATATACACGCTAAGGTTCTAAAATTTCAAGATTAAATAAATATATTAAAAAATAAATAAAATGTATTGTAAAATTTATTAAAAAATATATTAAAATACCAGTTTAAAATGTACTATATCGCCATTTTGATCCATAGAACTCTGGCCGCCATTTTGAGCCACAGGGGCAACTATTCTACTGCCACATAACATCAATAAAAATAAAAATGAAAACTAAATATTCGGCAACCGTCTTTATTAAATTATTAATTATTTATGATTACAATTTATTTATATTTGCTTATTAATTAGTTATTTCTACTGTACATATGATTGTTTATTATTCCTAATGAATCAACAACTAACTATAGATTTGGATCAGAGATATTTTCCATGATAGCCTGTTTCTTTTTGTGGTCATCGACCGGTTTCGGGTGTTCGCCCATCATCAGGATGCGTTTGTCAAACAGTGTGATAACACAGACTTGCACAAAGCAAATTCAGTATATACACTCAGTTTATACAAAGTCAAATTCAAGACAAAAGCCAATTCAGTTTATACACTAAGAAGCAGGCTATCACGGAAAATATCTCTGATGCTTTCCAGCTCTGCGGAACACCACAACACTATAGATTTGTCCTAAGACTATTTCTGATCGAGAAACCCGTGTGAATGTTTCACATCAGATTTTTTTTGTTGAATTTCAAAAGTTCGTAATAATTGCGTTGAAAATTCTAATATGCCCAAAATAGTTTAGTTACAATAATAAAATACATTATTCAATTAATAATTAGATTCATCCATGTTATTACAAAAACAACAATTCACATTTCATCATTATGCACATATATTCATTTTGTTAAGTATACTAAAATCATTGTTTACTCAACTTTGCGGATGAGTAGATAGATTTGTAGTATAGGTATCCACGGCACGCACACACACAAAACCTCCCTCATGCACTCCTCTTGGATATGATATGAATTAATTTTGGCAATATCTACGTATCTCTTTTCTGTTGTTACAAGGTTCCCTCTGCAATTATTTCTATCAGGAAAATATTGATTATATACATTTAGGGGTTTTCTGGATAATTGTATGCTAAATTATTAAGGTTTGATTGAATTCTCTAGTAACTACCTTTTTATCATGTTTTGAATCTTAGTTTTTTCCACTAATTCACAAATGAAAACTTGCTTCGAGTTTTCACCAGAACTACATGTTTTTTTAAGATCCCTTGAGTCCATAAAAGTAGGTTCTAGACAAAGGGGTGGGTCTGTGCATGCGTAAGTATGTATGTGAACTGCATAGCTCAGAAACGAAAGACCGCAGGAAGTTCAACCTTGATGAACTTCCCGAGGAATCCGTTAGGGATCACCTTGGGATTCGCTGAGGTAAATTACCTGTCAAAATTCTTGAACCGGAAGTACCACTTCGCTGAAAGCTTTTTTCTCGAAAATGAAATTTTGTTTTGCAATTTCTCGAAAATGGCTTCAGTGATTTTCTTTAATCTTTGTACATACTCTACCATACCAAGTAGGCCTATGACTTTTATTTGAAACATCTTTCCAAGGAAATTTATTTAAATAAGGGTTTTTGGGGGGGTGCTCCCTTTGAAAGTGCTGTTTAAATTTATTATGCGATTCTTTCGTGTATATAATATTAATTAGAATTAAATGTGTTGCCGAAATTCCGAGTTTAAAGAAAAATGTCTAAAATATATAATATTTTGACATTGTGTACATAATTTCACAATTAAGATCTTCAGAAACTTTAGAAAAGAAAATAATATCTTCTTAGCGGAAACTGTTTCAGTAAGTGATCAACAGGTTGCCAGTATATCTTAGACTAGCGGTGAGTTCTCGCCCAACTTCTTCTCTCTCCCTTTTTACCGCCCCTAGGTCTCTTATCTTCCACAAACTTCTCTACCTGTTTCATCTAAAAGAAAAGAATGTCTAAACAATTGTATTATTTAACTTTGCGGTTGCGATTTCTCTTGGTACTTTTTTTTATTTGTTCCTTTTGCTTACTATCGTATAATTTTTTGCTTATTATAATTTACTTGCACACACATTACTTCTAAAAGAAGGAAGTATTGCGATTGTATCAGATTTTTGGAACTGAGTTCTCTCCAGAGATTCATGTTTTGTGGTCGTGTGATTTTTTTTTTTTTTTAAATAATTCAATTAATATTCAATTTTGACGAGTACTACTAAAACAATTGACCAAACAAACTGAAAAGTATTTCTAGAGATTGTATTACGTTTACAGTTCATAGTTGACAACATCCTATTGAACTTGACATACACATTAACAGATGTAATATGTATACACTCCCCCCCTTTAACTATCACCACTTGATGACCCCATTTGTTTCCGTTATCTTTAATCCAGATAGTGTTAGTGTAGATAAATATTAGTTGGATTTATTTTTAGTATTAGTGATCATCTAGATCTACACACAGTTATATTTTATGATAGATCTGATTGTGTGTGTGCGCGGATATGTGCGTGTCTCTTTAGATTACACAATATGTGATAATGTAACTAATAAGTTAGAGTAGGTATTGTCATCGTGTCAAAATTTTCGATATTTCTGTTTTCTTCGGAAATATACACGTTTTGAGGTCCCCTGAGTCAAAAAAGTGGTTTTTAGAAAAATGGTGTGTGTTTGTAGTTCTGAACTTCGCTACCAAGGTGCGCTACGAATTAGAGCTACTATCCACTTTTTCTCATGATACTGGATCAATATCGCTTTCACGGAAATCGAACCCCGGAATTGTCGCATCAAAGGCAAATGTGCTAGCTTGTTAGCATTAGGACTGGTTGGCTAATGGTATAACTAAGGACTGGGTAATTTTTTATTTGCTCGAGACAACATAATATTTTTATAAACTTGTTCTCCTGCTGTGCTTTATGAGCTTGTTCACTTTACATAAGAACACTGTTTTATTAGTACTAAAGATGATAGAAGAAATCGAACCGGTTTGAAAATGAAGCAACACCATTTTGGATCTCTTCGGGAAATCTAAAATGTGCTAAAATGCGTCTTCGCACGAAATGTGGGAGTCTCAGGGATTTTAATCTCATACATTCAAAAATTATTTAAAACTTGCTATCACTATAAACATTAAAATAAATAATGTTATATTAGTTGAAGATAAATAGTGGTGGCAAACTGGAGAATGGTATAGTTCCACTCGAACTATCTTTGTATTAGTGTAGTAAAGTAGTAGTTGATATGCCAGTTTTCTGGCCACAAATAAAGCTAAAAGTTAGCCATTTGGAAATCACAGGATATTAAATGCCATGTTTATCTCCTAGTATAACTTGAGCTTTGGTTAGAGGTCCACCTGTTCTTCCTTACCTAGCCTAGCATAGGTCAGCTCGTATTTGTAACTGCACACACAGTCATTACATCCCCTTCCCAGATTTCTCCTCTTTTATTCGAGCTATTGAAATATCATTAACTGCAACTAGTAATTAAAATAGTAAAACCATGATTTCTTCGTAATGTTTATTTCATCAAAGTCTTTTAGCAACCTGCTCCGTAGTATAGCTGTATCCTCTTTATTCATACACTATTGGTGAAGAACTAAAAATTCTTAGATTACTGTAGATTATAGATATTATAGATTATTTTTAAACGATTTAATTATATTTTTAATTAATATGATACACATACAGAAAAAAATGCAGCAATTAACAAGATAAATTGAAAGTATTTCTGGAGATGCCATTTTATATTTTCCTCCACACTTATTGCTGATTTTAGAGAAAATTGTGTCTAAATTTTCAAAATTGAGTTTTCACCAGCAATACATGTTTTGAGGTCCCCTGAGTACGAAAAAAAAAAGTTTTCCGAATGTGTGAGGGTGCGTTTTGTGTTCCGTCTGTCTGTATGGTTAGACAATGCAAAAAAAAACAAAAAAAAAACGGAAAAAATCACAGTAAATTCAACGTTGATATTCCGATTAGGTGCTTACCAGGGGTAGATTTTGGTCAAATTCGACCATCCAGAAATACCATTTTATTGACTGGGTTTCTTATCTAGTGATCAATCACGTTCTCTTTAAATACATTTTAACGTGGATCTACCAAATTTTTTATTGCAAAACAATTTTTCTGGGAAAATTAATTTACCGAGTTCTGAGGGAAGGGGTGACATTGGATTTTCCAATAAGAAAAGTTATTTCACTTGGAATTGTCTTGCCAAAATCCCAAGTTTGCAGAAAATCTGTTCTGATCGGAAGTGTGACTTTACGGGACAGTTTTCTCTCGGTATTCTGCGACTTTCTCGATAAAAGCATCACCATGTTTTTTTTAAAGTACTCGTATCTGTTACATTTGTTAGAACGTTCTTTCAGAGAAAATTCAATCGCTGGGACATTGCTGAAAAGTTCACTCAAAAATTATTTTATAATAGTTTAGGTTCTCCTACTTAATATAATATTGACGTCATTAAACATTTAGTAAAAATGGTTCAGTTTGCAAGAAAATTTGTCACTAATAACCGAGTAAATTGAGTAAGAGAAAATATTGTCAATGTTTCTCACCAGGTTTCTTTTTTTTTTTGCTTTTTTTCTCGAGAATATGGTTCCAGCATTTATTTTTTATCTTGAACTTTGAGAAGTGATTATTATCAAGTGATATAATAAACTTTTGTCCTTTATGTGGGTTGGTTTGCTAAACACGCTTGTTCCTGTCAACTCAATCTATGTATAATGTTGTGTAATGTCAGTGATGTTCTAGTTGTTATATTGGCCGCCAGGAATGCCTAAATTTGGAAGAAATGTATAGTATAGTTACCACAGGTTTATTGTATAAGAAAAAAGTTTCGAAATTGGACTGTTAGAATTACTATATAGGGTATCTCCTATTAACAGTTTGTTCACTTATTGAATTTCCAGTATCTATATATAAATCTTGTTCAGAATAAAAGTTTTTAATTGTAACTTTACTTTCTTTAACGGAAAAAATGAAGTTTTAATAGAGAAAATTATCAATGTTTGTCTGTGAGTTCATGTTATCATTTAACCAACCTGTACGTAATATATATATTGTGTCCATGTGGAAAATGTTATCCTCATCAAATTGTAAACAGTGTATATGACTTGGTGGTCAGATTAGTTGTGTTATTATTGTTATAATGATAGTAGGGTATTCCTGGTCCTGATGGGGGTGTGGTAGTATAAACAGAAATGTTGTTGTATATTAGAAAATGTATTGGATTTTAGTTAGTGTAGAAGTAGATGGTACTTAGTATGTTAGTTATTTTGTGTCCTTGTATGTTTGTCTGTTCTGTATGAGCGTGTGATATTTATAGAACCTAACTGTGTTTTAGTTATGTTTGCTAGTGACATCTAATGTTATTTCTCTGTATGTTCACTGTGAACTGTATCGTACACACACACACTATTTGTAATGAGTGTATATATATATGTACACTCGCATATACACTCATTACAAATAGTCCAATTGCTACACCCTCCATTGCTGGTCAGTTTATAGATACACTCTCCTACAAAACTATTTATTATTGTAATTAGCTTCCTCTCTTACCTCTCCTCCATCAGTGACTACGATCTAATACGTAATTCACCATTAGTGACTACGATCTAATACGTAATTATAAGTCATTAAATCGTTTTATTAATGTTGCACTTTCCCATATCAATTTATCAAATTGTCCATTGTAACTCAAAAACGGAAAATAGCAGTAAGTTCAAACTTGATATAGTGTTTAAGTTCCACCAGGGGATTCCATCAGTCAACCGGAAGTATCACTTTATTGATGGATTTTTCAGTTTTTTGCGATTTTCTATAAAACGGTTACATAGATTTTCTTATATTTTAACTACAAAACTTTATTATATTAACTGCACATACAAAGAGTTATAACTTTTATGTGTAACATTTTTACCGGGAAAATTCATTTAAGATTGGTTTTTAGGGAGGGAGGGAGTTATGCTTTCTTCTTAAGTGTTACGTCAAAATTCCGGTTAAAGAAAATCCGTCCACCGGAAGTGTAACTTTACTGAAAGTTTTTTGCGACTTTCTCCATAAAATCGCCGACAGGTTTCATTAAACTTGTTTTACTAACCATAAATTTAGAGATATCATTTTATTTTTTAAAAAAAAACAGTTTTCCGAATAAATTCAGTTAATTGGTTTGGGGGGGAGGGGGAGGGAGGGAGATATTATGATTTCATTTAAAATACTATTTCACTTAATTATACGACTCTAACATCCATCGAATATTGATCAGAATTAAATGTCACCAAACATTCCATATTTGAAGAAAATCAGTTGATCGAAATTACGACTTTAGCGAAGAGTTTTTTCAGTTTTTCTGCGATTTTCCACTTAACAGCAACAAGTTTCATTAAACTCGCAATACTAATTATAGGAACAGAGCGCTATCACTTTTACTTGACATTTTTTTCACGGCAAAACTGATTTTAAAAGAGAGGGTTTATTGAGGATGGAAGGTCATATGTTCCCTGAAGAAATATTGTAGACTAATAAACATTTAATAAATATAAGTTTGAAGTAAGTTTATTAATAATTATAACTATAGAGTGCAGTACGATCAAGGCGTGTGAATGTTTCACACCAGAGTTTTTATTTTTTATTTTACTACATTAATTTGTTTTTAATATAGAGATAATGTTATAATATTAATCGAGAAGAACCTAGTACTAGTTCAGTAGAATAACAGTGCCTCTATTTAATAGGTCACACCTATTTATATAAATATTATGTTATAATAAATATGATGGAAGGAGAGAGAGAGAGAGAGATTTTATATTCCCTTTTTGTTTAATTAATAATTAATATTAATATTTAATGAGATTATATGGATATTGCAGTAAAACGTCTTGCAGCTAGTATATTTATATTTCATACATATGTGCATAATCTCTTAGTTTTTCAAAAATTCTGTTGGAAAACTTCATAAATAACTTGTTCTATTTTTTTTTTTCTCGAAACATGTTTACTTTCTCATACTCCATGAAACGGAAGGGACTAGCTCAGTGGTAGCGCGCCGGACTAGTAACACGGAGGTCCTGGGTTCGAATCCTGTATGCTGCCCTTAGATTTTGTCTTTCTAGGAGCCTTTACAACTCACTATACGATGATGGGCAGTGTTGTCTGTTTCTAGAGAACACTGCCCATCACGGACGGCTGTGCAATGGAGAAGGGGTCCGGGGGGTACAATACATCTTTCGGGACGCAATGCAATAATCCCCTACAACAATCTACAAAGATCTACTACTCCACTGGAAGTATCGAGTCCAATTTACTATACTGATTTATCACCGGAAATACATATTTTGAGACCCCTCTGAGTCAGGAAAAAATGTTTTCATCTATATGTGTGAAAGAAATCGATAAACCGGAAGTGCGACTTTACGGACCAGATTTTTGGAATTTTTTCGAAAATGTTTTACAATGATTTTGTTTAAACTTGAAATGGTTTCTGCATAGATACAAAAAAAAGAAAGCATTTTTTCAACATTTGTATGAAAAATATTATTTTTGATAGTTGTACGGAATTTTCGGACACTAATTTCAAATTTTAAATGTAGTTGGTTCAGTGTTTTTAGAGCGCTCTACTGGCTCACAATATAATCATCACTTCCCTACCTGTCAAGGTTAATAGGTTTGGAACTGACCTCCTACCACCTCTATATTTGTGTTAGGTAGCCATACTTCTACTAAAATTTGAGTTTAAAGAAAATTTGTCATTTTATATTATAATAATTGTATTAGCAGGAGGAGTAAGAGGAAGTCACGTGATTGTTTGTTTCACACCACATTGTTTTGTCACGCTATGATCTCACAATCACACAAACCTACTTCAGAACACACCCACAGAATATTCGCTAAAAACATTTTTTTTTTCGCGGAATAAGCAATACGTTTTAAAACCACACCAAATTCTACGATCAAGCTACCATGACATTAATTTTATATATATATATATTAGAAGTAATTGAAACAAGTGTACTTATACTTAATTAATAAATAAAAATTAATGTATTTGTTTTCCAAGTAATGTAGTCAACACTGTTACCGTATGAAACGTAGGCCATAAATATTATTTTAATTTTATGAATTGTTATTAGTTAATTGATATACAATATTGTTAATGACGTGTACGATCCATCATGAATAATTAATGAAACAAACAACCCAATAATTGTAAACAATATTAATTATTGTATCTGTTGCTATTGTATTAAATATTACTATATTAATTATATTTTGTATAATGTAAATGTTTATTGGAAAATGGCAGTTTTCAATTATAATTTTTGTAAATTGGTTATCATTCATAAT
The DNA here is from genome assembly GCA_011037195.1 of Triatoma infestans. Lineage (NCBI taxonomy): Eukaryota > Metazoa > Arthropoda > Insecta > Hemiptera > Reduviidae > Triatoma > Triatoma infestans. The sequence continues at coordinate 69,935 of JAAEAF010014508.1, forward strand.
AGTCTGGTATGATACACTCAGACGACTTTGTGACTACTACTTAGTCTTGCTACTGTAATGTGATAAGAAGAAGGAAAATATATAATTTTTAATTATAAAAAAAAAAAATTATAACTAGTGGTGCCAGCCAGTCGCTCATTCAGGTCAAAACCGCGGTCAGTGCACGGTCAAAGAGGGATACCGCCAAAGACATACCGCTCAAAACCTTCCGACAAGAACCCTTTCAAAAGGTCATTATACGGTCAGAGTGGCCAATATACAAGGATCAACAAATCACTCAAGACCGACCACCTGGTTTGATAACCGCCAACACCTGTTGCCAGACCTATTATTGAAGACCTAGGGTCAACACACGGCAAGGGATGTTTTAGTGTGACCCGTAATTACAGAATTGTCAATGTGTGAGTGAGGGCAATATAAACAACCCTTCACAGGAAGGTGGGGATTATTCTTCAATATTTTATCAGCGTAACATCAAGACTCTACCAGCGAATTACACCGCGAGCGCGTCCCTATCTAAGTATTTAAACATATATCTATTTAACATCATATAGTTGTGCATTCTAGTTACAATTTAAATCATTTTAAATTATTGTAGTTATATCTTTACAAACGTTTAAATTATTGTTAAAATATGTATATTTATTTATTTTCGTAAATTAGTAGTTCATATTCCGAGTAATAACTCTCTAAAAATCTCTAACTAACTCCCAACTATTCATCGCATCATCACTCCTCTCCAAGACACCTGAACCCATTACACTACTGTTAATACAATTATATAATGACAAAATTTTCTTTAAAGTTCAGATTTTCCTCCTTTGTCCTATCATAAATATACTGGTAGTGGGGGCGACCAAGTAAAGTACCCAGCCAGTAAGAAGAATGATTATAATCTAGTCCAAGAAAGAGCGCCAATAATGTTGAACGAACAAATTTGAACTATAACGTCGTCGCAAATTCCTCAGAACTACTTAATAGCAAATTTTTGGAAAAAAATGTTCCAAATAAAAGTGATAGGTTTTTATATCTGTGCAATTAGTATTCCAAGTTTGAAGGAAATCGTTATATTCGTTTTGGAGAAAATGCCAAAAAAATCACGTTGATAATTAATTACCCATTACTATTTTACTATTTTATTTGTAATTGTTCTTTGAGTGTAGAACGAAGCGAAAGACCACAGTGCCAGCCGTGGACTACTTATGGAATAATTAATGATAAGAAATGATAAAAACGAGTTGAATGATGCTAAGTTTTTCTTGGAAAATGTTCAAATTTATCTGCCCGAAACCGGTCGATGAAACACAAAATGAAGCAGGCTATCACGGAAAATGTCTCTGAGGAATACCATTTGTTTGAGATTTCGGCGATTTTTCGTTTTTGAAATATTCTGTTCATGCAGACATGTATTTTCGGAGAAAACTGAATTTTGAAAATTGGACGCATATTTCTTTACGTCCTAGTAAAAATAATTAAAAAAAAAAATCTGGTGTGAAACACCCACGCAACATTCTCTTACTCCAGTTTTCAAAATTGTAATTGACAAATATTAGAGTTTGTGTACCAAATTTGATGAAATTCTTTGGAGTTCGACGAAAACAGAAAAAAATGTTCAGTAAAAGTGTACTTCCGGTTTACTAATTTACTTCAAACTCGGAACTTTGGCCATCTATTTATTTCTAATGAATTTTGTTTGGATGGTAAAATTGTATAATCAACTATGATTGCACTTTAAAGTAAAACGTAACCCCATCCCTCCCCCAAAAGCCGCCTTAAATGTCTTCACCAGGAGAAATGTTTCAAATAAAAGTTGTAGGTCTTTATATGTGTAGTTCACATTCGTATTTTAAAGAAAATCGTTGGAGCCGTTTTTGAGAATATACCAGAAAACTGAAAAATACATTTGAGTAAAAATGCACTTCCGATTATCCGATTTTTTCAAACTTGGAATTTCAACAACAGATTTAATTCTAATTAATATTATTTAGATAACAGAATTGTATAATAAATTGAAATAGCACTTTAGAGGAAAAAACCTAATCTCACCCCTTCCCTAAAAGTGCCCTTAAATGAATTTTTCCAGAGAAGTGTTTTAAATTAAAGTTGTAGATCATTGTATGTAGAGTTGATATACCATGTTTGAAGAAAATCGTCGGAGCCATTTTTCAGAAAATCGCAAAAAAGTAAAAAAAAAAAAACACTTGTAAAGTGGTACTTCGGGTTGAGGAATTTTGACAGATAACGTACTGTCAGATCTCATGGTGATACCTAAACGGAATATCAAGTTTCAACTTTCTACGGTTTTTCGTTTTTGAGCTATACTGTTCACATACATACATACACACACAGACCATTTTCTGAAAAGCACTTTTTTGGACGCAGGGAACCTCAAAACGGATATTTCTGGTGAAAACTCGATATCGAAAATTTGACACGATTAGACTTACTAGAAGGAGTAAGAGAAAGTAAAAAAGAGAAAATAAAAATTGTAGGCAAACTTATTAGTTCAGTTGGTGATCAAATATAAAAAAATTTATTGTTTCCATCATTGGGAATGTTCTTTTTTTATATTTTTGAAAAGAATGTTATATGTATTAGTTTTGGTGGGATGGGAGATCGATTAATTTTGGTTATTCGATTATTTCAATAAAACATCAAGTATATTTATAAGTTAAGAGGAAATCAAGTAAGACAAAGCCTGATATGGGAACGATGTAAAATTTCCATTCACCTGAATATCTAAACATTGAATAATACTACAATTTTAATATACAAATTTCTTTTTGCAGATTTGGTCAATTCTGATTGGTGGAGTGCTGTGTTCTAAAGCTGAAAGTAAGTCCTTATATATAGTATACTATTTGATTATGAGATCTTGATCCAGAAACGTATCTTTTAGCATTGTAACTGAAACTATTAATAATCTGGTGTGCAACATTCACACAACTTTTTTGTATTGCAGTTTTACATAATTTATAAAATGGACAAGTTTTCATTAAATTTGGAAATTTGTATTCATTTGCTCCTGACATAATTATAGTGGTGGTGGTGGGGGGGCTACATGTTGACTAGTACGCACGGCCACACAATGTGTTTACACTGTATTATAGCGCCAAAACATTAAACGAACTCAAAATTTAATGATACAGATTCCTCAAAAACACTCTAAACTGAATTGTTTCTAATAAAACTGAAAGGTGATAGGTTTATGTATCTGTGTGCAGTTCTTCAAATATGGAATGCTATCATTATATTTTAAAGTTGGTACAAACGACACATTGTCTCAAGTGGCGCTTCACAGGAAAGCTTGAATGCTCCTGTTCCACCAGAACCTCCCTCCCAACAAATCATTTTTCCCAGAAATATGTTCCAAACAATAGTAATAAGTAATTTAGGTGTATACATTGTATAGGAAGTTTAAAGAAAATCGGAGAAACTGTGGAAAAAAAAAATTCTTATCTATTGCGCCCTCGCTTCTAAAATAAGAGCTCACCCAGTGAGTACAATCCGATGGAGGATTTTTCCACCGAAATTTTGCATATCGGAACCTTGAGGTACTTTATTTGTCACGCTCATCACATATGGCAATAATTAGTATAAAACTAATATAGATAAATGAAAATGGATCAAGGTGAAAATGAATAGGCTAGTCAATTATTTTTATAAATATTCATAGAAAATAATGTTGGAATACAGATATTTAATTCAAAAAAAACAAACTCTCCAATTAACCTTGTAATAAAAATATTACCATATCTCTCTCTCTCTTTCCGCTAACATTTTAAATATCGTTCAATTAAACAATTATAGTTTTTGCAGTTAATCGTTTAGAAAGTCCCATTTAATATCTTTCAGGACAAATGTACAAATTATGTTATTGCATAATAAGAAAGTAAATGACAGGTTTTTGCTTAAAAGTAATAATCTTAATTGGGTGTAAACAGTACAGTTATATATTCATTGTTTTACCACGCTACATTGATCTCATATACGGCCAAACTGTTTATGGTATTCAATTATACTTTACATCGCATTATTACGTAATTTTCATTAACTGTCCTTAGTATATTAATTTAATGATATAATAATTAATTTTGCTCCTTTGATTTAGTTCTGCGAGATTGCAAAGTCTAATAAATAGTCCTATATTATAAAATTAATGTTATTCGTATAAATAGTCGGTCAAATACTTGTCATGTAAAAGAGAACAACACAAAAAAAAACTAGTGTGAATCAATCACAATTTTTTCTTACATCAATTTTATTATTAAATCTTCAACAAATTTTTTTGTAAACTTGCAATGTTTATTTAAACGATCTGTTCGGCTTGCCGAAATAAACTTGGGCTTAGCTGAGTGTGATTTCTTTGGCAACGTCTTCTCTATAGCAAAGTTTGTGTCGCTGTATAAATTTAAGCCTAAATTGAGATCCCCTTAACCCCCCCCAAAATCAATTTTTCCAGAAAAACTTTCAGATACAAGGGACCATGCCAACTTCAAAGAAAATTCATGGAGCCTCTTTCCAGAAATATCTGGAAATCTCAAAAAATTTACCATTTACTGATTTCGCATTTAATAAAAAATCGATCATAGAAGAAAAAGCTGGACTGATGAAAAGGTTTTGCCAATGACTACGGAAACGCAGATTAGTTAAGAACAAGAGATTAAATACCAGAAATGGCTAAATACCAAAGAAAGAGTCCGATAAGATTTATAATGGCTTGAAGCAAATTTTAAATAAGAAGATAAGAATAAATAAAAAAATGAGGATTGGAAATGGGTGTGTGCTAATTATGAACACCAGAGTAGTATTCCAACAGCCAGCAGAGGCTTGGTCAGTTTTGAAGGAAATGAGGACAGAAGAGAAAAGTTAAGTTGGAAAAAATTAAAACGAAGGATTGGAGTAACATATTATTATAGTAAATTACTAAAAGAGGAGAGAGAGGAAATTTCCATTATAAAGAAACTCGAATAACAATTGAAGAAGAGGAAATAGCGGAAGAATTGAGGAAAGATAAGAATGGCAAAGCTCCGGGAGCTGGGGTAATCAATCTCGAACTTTTAAAATATGTTGGTGAAACTGATAACAAGACTGACAAATGGAATTTTAGGAGCGGGTGACATAACAGAGGAAATGAATTTCGGTAATATAACATCCATATTTAATAAACGGGGATGAAAATCTTAGGAAAATTAATAAGAAACTGTTTAGAAGAGTTATTCCATACGTCACCAGAGCAATGCGGCTTCATAGCAGGATGGTCTACCATTGTCTATATTTTTACGCTAAGACAGCCGCTACAAAAAAGCGAAACTCATTTAAAGGTTGTGGGGATGTTAGTCGTAGATCTAGAAAAAACGTATGATAGCGTGCATGAATCCACGTATTCAGAGTTCTCGAAGAAGAAATATGCGAGTCTCTAGTGGGCATAATGAAACAAATCTACAAACAGAATAGGTATAGAATTAAAAATGGACGCTATGCTATCTGAGAAGTTTGTAACTAGCAAGAGCCTGTAGCAGGGATGTGTTTTCACTATTTTCCATTCGTAATTTATGTGCATACTTCAGTGAAAGAGAGAAGATAAGACCAGTTCATGCCACGGTAGCCTAACAACTATATCTATATCCGTTGAAATGGCAATTTTGAAAATTGGACACGCTCGCAGTTGATTTTGGTTATGGTACATTGAGGATGTTCTGGATGTTTTGTTTAGACAAACAGCTGGCAGCATTAGCTCTTGTATAGGGAGCTTTCTGAATTGTAATGGTTGGTTTGTATAAAGTACCTAACCTAGTTGCTTTAGCTGGACCTTATTGTCCCACGTTCCGGCCTATATTGGCAGTATATTAGCATGTTGCTCATAGTTCGACAACTTTGTAAAGAGACCTCAGGTCGGAGCTAATTGAGATCACAATTACCACTCTGTTGATTTCTGTTGGTTATACCATACTCAGGTTACCTTATCTGTTTAATAATTAACAAGATATCTAATATAATTTATTATTAATTCAAAAATTGATAATAATACAGATGGTGGGGAACAACTACCTACACAGGCAGGAAATAGAATGATTGCATTGTCGTCCAGAAGAAAATGCCATAACATTGGAAGTTTAACGTCTCAGATTGTAGTGAACCTCCTGAAGTCAATTGTTCTAATCAGTGCCATCAGCATTCCATGTTTAAAGGAAATCGTTATAGTTATATTTTGAGAGAATTCCAAAAAACTCAGAAACCTAAAAGGGGACTCTTAGGTCGCATTTTTGGTTAACCAAGTTTTTTCAAATTTAGCATTCTAATATTTATTAAATATTGTGTATATCATAGAAACATAAATTACATTAAAGTGGTACTTTACAGAAAGCTCAACGCTGCCGTTTCCCCAAGTACGCTAAAAAACACTCAATATTCCCGGGAAAAGTTTTAAATAAAAAAGGTAGCAGACGAAGTCCTTGTCTGTATCTGTACAGCCTAAATCGCTGAAGGAGTAGACTTGTTCTACTGGTTTGCCATCTATAACTGTTTTAGGAACTTTTCTATGATGGGCCATAACCTTGTCTTAGAGGCAGAGATATTTAAGTTCGATTTATCAGACCAGAAGGCGGCTTCCTCACATACGGTGGCGGCTCAGGCATTTTATATCGTACTTGTAGGAAAACCTCAGTATAAGGCTGATAGCAGTTCAAGGCACAATCTGCCAAGACATGGTAATATCTACGGCGGGCAACCGTGCCTAATATATTCAAATGTCCATGTTCTCTGAGCTGACCACTTTTTCATTTTTGCAGAATTTCTGTTGGTGGTTAAGACCTCACTGCGGACCCATTGCTAGAAAACATCACAGATTTTTTATTCCTTTGTCTTAGTGTGATTCATTTTGTGGTCATCAACCTGTTTCTTGGGTTCACTCACCTTCATGGGTTGTCTGGTTACAGTTTTACAACATAGACTGCTCCTAGGTAAACAATCTGTATGAAAACCGAAGTTGCCTTAAGCAGTGTTTGACTGCATACATTCATTATCATCACATTCTGTGAAGGTGGTTGGAATATCCGAAACTGATCGAAAATCACTAATTAATGCAAGTTTTCATAGGAAAAAATATCTCTGAAGGCGATTATTAGTTCGAACAAAATAGAAAAAGAATTATAGACCTTAAGAAAGAAATTCCAGAATGGCTGAAGACACAATATCTCTGCCATCTATTTGTTTTAAAAAAAACAATTATTTCAGAATAACGAACAATAAAAATAACTGACAGCAATAAAGTGTTATTACTATATAATAATAAAAAATAAAGAACTAAATAAATTTTATCATACATTTTATAAAATAAAATAAAAAAAGAAGAACATTACATAATATAATACTGTCACCAACAGACAGATAGTTACTGTCTGACATCACTGGAGCAAACCAGAACAGCTTCGACACCTTGTAATTGACGTTTTTTACGACCTTGTCAAAAAAAAAAAAAAATTAAAAAAAAAAACATCAAAATATGTATACGATAAAAGTGTTAGGATTTGTGTTCGTTCTTTGCCATCTACCAAGGCTATTTTAAATATAGTATCTATTCCTTTTATAAACACAGTTGGGTCGTAATGATCCTTAAGAGAGAAAAAAAAGATGTCTTATACAGTTGTCAATATACTTTATAAACATTTTTATCGGATTCTTTTTCATCGATGATGTCAGATTTTTGAAAGTACATTTGTAGACACTACATTAGGAATAAAAAAATTAATTAATGATTAGGAATAAAGAAATAGACCCATGAAAAGGTATATTTGAACCCTCTCTGACCAGTATATCCGTTTATCGTTGCCCATATACCCTGCTTGCCCTGGGCGCCCTACTAAAAGATAGACGTGGGGAAAGTGCAACTATGTATTATATAGTGAGGGAAGCCATGTTTCAATATCACTTTAATCATAATTATCCCGACCCTACAAAGGGTCTGTTATGAAGTTCCCCGATTAATTTACGTTGAGCATATACGCTGGTGAGAGCCAATATTCCAAAGCAGGTAAGCCTCCTCAGAGGCATCTACGCATAACTCATCGCCTAGTTACAGGAATCTTCTTGCCAAAGGTCAGCATGTTTTCTTCAGAAATAGCGAAAACAGTGCTATATGATCACTATCAATCAGACCTGAAGGCTCCATATGTTTTCAGAGCTTACAGTGCCCCCTCTGGTCAATAGAATGCTTAATGACACATGACCGAGTTGCCATCTGCCATAAGGCTTCCGTACCCCGAACGCTCCCGCTTGCTTTTGGCCAGTGATATTCCACCGCAAGAAGTAACCCTTTTATTTTATCTTTGGAAACGCCGCGAAAAAGGTTTCTGGCCCATAGAAAGAGGTTGTAGTGGAAGAGGTTTATATTAGTATTACTCCACACTGTCAGGTGTGAAAGTAGTACTCACACTAAGACATCTCTCGTAGTGTGCGACCTTGGCAAGGTCGGTACCATTGTGATTTAGGTCAGTGGCCAGCCTTGGCGACAGACGGCCGCCCATCGGTGATTTTCAAAGATGGTAGCCTTGAATCAGCCAGGTGGCTTCTGTTCAATAATGATCCTTTAAAAGGGTTTTATCGGTGCTTGTTTGACCCTTGCATTGAAAAGGCTTTTTGTTGCAATCGATTATCGGATTCCACAGGTGTGAAGTCAGATGTCTTGAAGAGGGATTTATTAGGCGGAAGTTAGTTTAGAGATTTTAAAGAGTTATTACTTGAAATACTGAACACTGATTTTACAAAAATAGACTATATTTTTACAATAATTTGAATGTGTGAATTGGTAACTACAATTAATATGAACTGTTAGAAATAAATAAATAATTTAAAGAGATAAACAACAACTAATTTAAAATGATTAAAATAAATAAAACTAATATGCACAACTATGAAATGTTTGATGGAATAATTATAAGTTTAACCTTGTATAGGGACGCGGAACTCAAGCATAACTGCTGCTCGTAGAAACTGTAATGATAATAATGATGATACTGATGTAATAATAATACTGATCATACTGATGATACTGATCCCCTCCTCAAGTGGAGCGAAGTTTATATTAGTATTACTCACACACTGTCAGGTGTGAAAGTAGTACTCACACTAAGACATCTCTCGTAGTGTGCGACCTTGGCCAGGTCGGTGACCATTGTGATTTAGGTCAGTGGCCAGCCTTGGCGACAGATGGGCGCCCATCGGTGATTTTCAAAGACTGGTAGCCTTGAATCAGCCAGGTGGCTTCTGTTCAATAATGATCCTTTAAAAGGGTTTTATCGGTGCTTGTTTGACCCTTGCATTGAAAAGGCTTTTTGTTCGGCGCGGCCCTTGTCTTGAAGACAGCGGCCGGCTGGGCCACCAGTTATAAATTATCCTTTCTTCACTTGACATTGCTATGGACATTGATATGTCATTACAAGGTCCATTTGAACCCTCTCTGACCAGTATATCCGTTTGTCGTTGCCCATATACCCTGCTTGCCCTGGCGCCCTACTAAAAGATAGACGTGGGAAAGTGTAACGATATATTATATCGTGAGGGAAACCATGTGATCTTTCAATATCACTTTTTTTTTTGTTGTTGTTTACTTTCTCTCTAAAAAATTACAGATATAATACCCACTAATCTAATATTTATATAGGGAAAAACTAAGTGCAGTTTTTGGTTGAGGAGAACCTCAGTATTGAGGAAATCCTGGGGAAACAAAACTAAGTGCGCTATATAAAAAATAAAATACAGGGGACAAATTTTCTTCCAATTTATAATTATTACTAAATGTTTGTTTGTCTTCAATTTTATATCAATGGGAGAATATAAATTTAATAATACGACTTTTTGGGGGTAAAGTAAAACTTCCCTCTCCCCAAGACCCTCTTTAATGAATTTTCTCGGAAAAGAAAGTTTCTTAAGAAAAAGTGCTTAAAAAGTGAGCTTTATATTCACATTTCGACTGCTTAGGATCAGACCGACGGAACTACAAAATTGCTGTATTGAGTTATTACTATTTTGAGTATTTTGCTAACAATAGAAATGCATTTCTCGGTGTTATGAATATGGAAGAACTTGTTACAGGACACAAATACAGAGATTTACGTTTGTTTGGTTCTTAGAAAGATGAATATAGACGTAATAACCCGACAACGACAAAAAGTGTAGTTACGTCTGTCTAATCCTAAGCAGTCGAGTTAAAGTACCAAAATTTATGAAATTCGTGTTGTTTTTTTTGTGGAGGAAAACGCAAAAACTGAAAAAAACTGTTCACTAAAAACGCACTACTGGTTTACTCATTTTTTTGAAAGTTAAAAATATTGGCAACATATTTAATTCCATCGGATTTCCTCGAAAATTTAATATGTCAACTTTTATTTGAAACTTTTCTCCGGGAAAATTCATTTAAGGGAACTTTTGGGGGAGGGATGGGTTTACCAAGTTTGGTTTACTTGGTACACCAGTTTATTACACAAATCTATCATCTAAATAATATTTTATTTGTTTGTTTCATGCCAGTTCACATTGGCTCTATAAATTTCCAAAGATTTAAGCGGTTTCTATTAATTGTAATTTACAGGAATTTTTATTCGTTAATTATTAATTTACGACGATTAAGTGTGCGAAGTTTTAATGAAACAGCATACCATTGAACGTGGTACCATATATCATATGCGTATCAGTACTCCCTTGTAATTTTTAATTCATGTTCAGAGAAGTGAAGGCTCAATTATTGAGGAAGCCCCGAGGCCAGCGGCGTTTTAATCTTCTGGGAGGAATTTCAGGGATGATAGATGGGGACAGTCTTTGGATAAGAGAATTAGGATGGCAGATGTGGAATCATGGAAATTTTTATAATTGGATGTTAGTAGCTCGTGGATAAGGAATTTTAAGATCAGTGGGGAGGGTTACATTGGATACATAGTAAGGAGCACTGGTGATTTTCCGAAGGACTTAAGACTGAAAGGATTGGATACGGTAGGAATTTGAATGCTTGGTTTATCCCCAAACCATCGCATCTGTAAGTCCATAGGAGTTTTTGTGACTGTGTTATATATAAGTCTTTTGTTTTCAAATGTGAGTTTTACAACATCGGTCAAGCAGTCTAGAAAGAAGATTAGAGTCGTCGGTTTAGTTCCTGTTTGAAGTTTAGACACGATTGCAATACTTCCTCTTACCAAAAGTAAGAAAAAGTAAAAATATATCAAAAACACTCAAATTTCAATGTGCTTTATAAAAAGTTTTGTGTGGACTTCGTTTATTATTTCAAAAATGAATGACGCTAGAATTGGTTACAATGATAATGCTACAAAGCACTCAAGTGAATTTGATTTATTTTTTCTTTGAAATATATTAAATAAAAAATCTTTAAAAAAAACACTCACTCCATGATCACAGTGTGTACAATAAACTTAGTGCTTGCTCTTTTAAATTCTCTTTTTCATTACACTTATTTTCTAAAACTACATCTGCTTTGTAGGCTGGTCTTTTATCTTGGAAATTAATGCACTCTGATATAAACACTTACACGGATACTTGGGGGGGGGGGTGGCAGTGGATTGTAAATTTTTCTTTTACCATTTACAGATGCTGAATGACGTAAATGAAGATATCCGGTTTCATCATCATTATTTTCATTCACAAAAGCACTCTTTTTATCATCTTTCAATTCTACAATTAAAAAAATATTATTCACTTTATACTATAATAGATAATTTTGAACTGAGTTTGTGTTTTGAATAAGCGTTTTAAGTAACTTCAAATGAAAACATCTCTCTTTGTAGAAGTATTGCAAATACGGTCAATTTTCTAAATTGAACTTTTACGAAAATACATTGTATTGAGGTCCGTTTCATGCAAATTTTTTTGCGAATGTGTGCATGAATGAAAAAGTGAGAAAATGCATATCGTAGTTAGCTCAAATTTGATCAAATATTAATTATAAATAAAATAATTTTTAGGCATCGAGGAATTGGAGTAAAATCCTTGAATTGCGCATGGAATGAAACCTAAAAAACCCAACTTACATCAATTTTTAATCTAATTTCAAAATGTCACTAAGGATATGGATTTGAATTATCATTCCAGTAGGCCCACCGGAAAAAAAATTGCCAGCTCCAGCATTAATGCTGGTGCAGGAGTTGGCATTTTTATAATAAATGGCTGCTACTGGCATCTGCATATCTACGCAAAACCCCTCATCTTTATGGCTGAGGTTTTTCACCATTTTAAGTTAAGGCCAGCTCCTACTGTGCTAGGACACGGAATTCGCAGAAGAAAGAGCTAAGGAGTGGATCACTGCAATGGTTATACGGGAATGCTGCTTCTCAGGGAACACCCACACTATATGGGTCTTGTAGATGATCCATTTCGTAGAATTGGTTTCTTCATGTAGAAAAACATTGCTTCAACTTTTTTATGAAATAGTGCATTTGCTCAAAGACGATTTCTAAGGCGAGAACACTTGGGAGAGGCGTGTTGATGGAGAAGAAACCGAAGGGTACAATAGGCCTAGGTGCATTAAACTCTTAATGGGCCCCGCTCTCTAAATTTAAAATTACGTATCACCAGGGGAACTTTCATGAAGGTTTTCATCAAAATCCTTGAGTATTTCTTAAATGATTTTTCTTCCCTTCACTTTTTCACAGTCCCAAATCTAGATCCCAATGTCCCCGTACCCAAATCAAAATATCAAATCAGAATGACTGTAACATATTTTTCCTTACTTCATAATAAAAGAAATTAAAACAATGAGGTTATCTGGTTGAGAACCGTAGCAATGGTAGTTTCGCTGTTGTTGCAGTGAGCTTCTTCAGGGTAGTATAGCCTTGAATTCCAAAGCAACACTGGCTAAAACCAGGGTGGGTTTGGGTGGGGTCTCCTTCCTCTTTCATCTTTCACTCTATTTTTAAGGATTTATAAAAGATGATGGACTTTGTCTGGAGAGACAAAGAAGACGGGAGTGGCTCTGGATCTCTCACAACATTCCCAGATGAACTCTGTGGCAACAGCGGCTAGTATCAAGCCTGGGATAACTGTTGTCAAATAAAATTTGGAGGTCCACAGAGAGGAGTATGTACTGATCTAATTAGTTCCTCTGAAGTACTGAGATCCCTCCTTCATTCATGGTTTTCATTTAGGCCTAGGTTCTAGGAGCCAGCACCTCTAAAGGATCTCAGGCGTGTTACAAGACCATCCCCTAGTTTCTGCACGTCAAGCTACTGCCGCCTCCTCATTTACTAAAAAAATAAAAATTGTCACTTAGGAATTATAATTGCAATAATAAAAAGCCGTGAAGTCACGTGAATTTTTCACACCAGATTTTATTTTGCACATTCACTTCATTCATGTTACAGCAATATGAGACATTTTTTTTATCGTACATTATTGCCCTCTCTGATCCGTCACGGAATTTTCGGAAATAATTTCATTTTCCGGAAGTGCAGCTGGACAGTAGATGTCCTAGTTAGTCACGGTTATACCTTTTTGTCCGTGAGCCTATTTATAGTCAGATAAAAATAATTCCAGAGTTCATTCATTTAAATCATTAAATTAACTTTTAGTCAAAGGTCTAAATTCTCCACCCACTTGTTGCCTGGAACTCTGGGCCGAGAGTTTACTTAGACGTAAAATAATCTTTAATTAAGTAATTGTCCGTAATTAATAGTATTCTTTAATTATTTCAGTCATCAAATCTCCTATTTCTCGTCTACTTTAGCTTGAAAGCTGGTTCTTATTTCTTATCTCTTCTTATCCCCCTAATTATATATATTTTTTTCTATAAAACTACCATCTGATTTATTTTGTATTCCCCGATCGGGGTCTCGGGCATTTGGCAGGATGTTTTTTTTATACAATATGATGAAATATATCACCAGTGATTCCAGAATTAACCAGATCAGTACTCACTTAATTTCTGGAACCCTCAATTCTCCAACTCAGTCTTTTTATTTGACAGCAGTCATCCCAGTCTCAGTCAACCTACAGGTGCAAATATTTACTAGCTTGTGATGTCACCACGGCACATCTGGGAATGTTGGGGAAGAGATCCAGCCACTCCCAATTGTCGCAGTTTTTTTTTTAAAATGATCTAATTATTTTCTTTAAACTGCGGGGATATACCAACTAGTTACACAAAGTGTATCATTTTTATTTGGAGGAATATTTTCCAGGAAAACTTATTTTTGGTGAGTTCTGAGGGCGCTGCTTCCTTTTAATACTCCTTAATACGCTGCTACCTTAATATACAGTTTTGCCAACTGTTACATTAAATGCATTGCTAAAATTCCCAGTTTGTAGAAGCTCTATAAACCGCAAGTTATTTTTACATTTCTTTCACCAATCTCACTACATGCCCATAAACTTTTCAGTTAAATATGTTGTGAAATTGTAAATTTTGAAGATCAAGTTGGTCTACTTGAATTTTAGTAGCATCGGGGAAGAAAAAACATATGAATATTTCACAGCTGATTATGTAATAGAAAAGTTATAGAGGGAAAAGTCTAGGTGGGAAATGGACTAACCACTTCTTTTGGGTTCTTGACGTTCATGAGGATTAACCCATAGAATGTCAGCATTCATAACCCTTATCTAGACCTTTCTGTTGTTAAACTCTACTATATATAGTACCAGGTGATTTGTGCAATCACCGTATTTAACGAACCACCTGGCAAACACTAGTTAATTACCCAAACAGGCACCTCCATCTCCATCTACCTACATATACCAACACTTTCGTAGACGGTTTAGTAGAACATATATATATAGACAGGGAACTGTAGATATTCTAGCTCGCAGTGAATTCAGCTTTGTTACTTACTCTACATAACAGGATCTAAATAAATTTAGACTAAAACAAGGGAGCAGCTTTTTAATTATTTATATTTTACATATTTATTTATTTATTTGTAATTGTTACAAATTTAAATTGTAAGATACATTTCTTTACTTTTGTGATTGTTTCCTACCTCTGGTTACCCAAAATGGATCTTGTTCCATGGTATCTCGCCTATGAATTAAAAGGTATTTCGGTTCTTGAGCATAGAGCCGATTTGATTGGCTAGCCGTTGAATCGCATGGCCTATCCTCGCGTCCACGATGTGCCCAAAATGGTGGTTGTACTTCTTCAGAACTGGAACTATCACCCCTACGACCTCTGGTTGGCCAGAATCCAGGTTCTGCTTCGGAAGATCCTAATACGGCTCTTACATCGCTTCGTCTTTCTTCTCCGCAAACAGCCTGGGCGTAAAAAAAAAAAAAGAAGACGAGCATTAACCTATTAATTGATAATATAAGGTAGGTACTAAATTTTTGTCCCCACCCACGACATTTCGATATTGTGAATATCATCCAATAAAAACAGGGAATGAAGTTGTTATACTTTTAGTCTCTAGTGAGTATAATTTTTTTTTATCTTTAGAGATTACAAATTGCCATTTTACGATTAAAACAAATTTTAAATTTTAGGTAATTTTAAGGTAATTAAGTAAAAATAGTAAAATTTGTCGGTTGACCAGTTGTTTCATCGATTTCTTTTCAAAATCAAATGTTTCTTTTATAATATAATATAAAATTGTTGAAAAATATTATAGGCCAACCAAAAATATCAGAATGAGCGTTGGCTGACAAAAATAAGCAAAAAATACTTCAAACTATAAGAAATATTTATAACTCTTTCCTTATAAATTGCCTTCAGCAGTTTTATGTTTTAACATTAATTAATTTTATATACATACAGATACCTAATTATGATGAATAAGCTGTTTACATATTTTGCTGCACAACTTGAATTTAAGTCTTAAATTATTCTATCATCAAATTGTTTAATTAAAGCAATATTCTAAAATGAATCAATGGTTTGTATCCTGCAGGTCATTGGATCTTTTTTTCTAGCATAGACACTTTATAGCAGCTAGTGATGGGCACGGCTTCTTCCGCAGAAAAAATGTCGCACGTACTGTGTTAGTGTGATGATAAGGAGCTTATGTGTCGGAGATTTCGCCACTTTGAGGAACAGAAATTCACACCTGAAACTTTATCCAGGACTCTTTCCAAGTTTGCCAGACAGAACTGGAGGAAGGAATAAAAATTATTCTAACTAGTGGGTGCCACAATAAAGGCTGCAGTGGTGTTGGGTTGCTAGAATCTAAGGTCCAGCTCAGTTCCATTGTTGCTAGCGATCTCGGTTCTGTTCTTTTTACAACGGAGATAACTCTCATCTGGACATTTTTACTTTCTCTTACTTATAGTAAGAGGAAGTATTCTAATCGTGTCAAATTTTGGACATCGAGTTTTCACCTGAAATATCCGTTTTGAGATTCCCTGAGTATTTATGTGAATAGCATAGCTCAAAAAAGAAAAAAGCAGAAAGTTCTAACTTAATATTCCGTTTGGGTATCACCATGAGATCCGACAGTACGTTATCTGTCAAAATTCTTCAACCGGAAGTACCATTTTACAAAATGGTTTTTTCACTTTCTTACGATTTTCTTTAACTTTGCATATCAACTACATTTACAATGAACTACAATTTTTTTTTTAAACATTTCTCTGGGAAAATGCATTTAAGGGAGGGCATTGGGAATGGAGTGAGGTTTGGTTGTCCTCTAAAGTGCTATTTCAGTTAATTCCACAATTCTATCAATTGAATAATATTAATTAGAGTTAAATATTTTGTCGAAACTCCGAGTTTGAAGAAAATCAGATGACCGGAAGTGTTTTTTTTACTGAAAAGTATTTTTCAATGTTCTTTTATTTTTTTGAAATTCCAACGATTTTCTTTAAACTATGTAAGTGAGCTACACATATAAAGAGCTACAACTTTTATTTGAAACATTTCTCCGGGTAAAGTTATTTAAGCGGACTTTTGGGAGAGGGGTAGGATTATGTCTGTCTCTAATTTTTTTTTTGTTTTCTTTTGTTTTGTTTTTTTTAATTTAAGGCACGTCAACATCTACGGTCATTGGCCCGAACCCTACTCAGTGCACTGCCGGCCTCCGGGCAGTGTTTTCTCGTTACAGTTAGCACTGACCACCACCGGACAGTGAGCTGTAGAGGCTCCTAGGAAGTAAAATCTAGCAGTAGCAGCTGGACTCGAACCCGGGTCCTCCGCGTGGGAGTCCAGTACGCTAACCACTTAGCTATTCCCTTCCCTGCCTCTAAGGAGCTATCTTTGTTGGTTATACAAGTCTACCATCTAGACAAAATTAATTAGAAATAAATAGATTGCCAAAATTCGAGTTTCAAGAAAATTAGTAAACCGGAAGTATATTTTTACTGAACAGTTTCTTTCAGTTTTTGTGATTTTATTCATAAAAACACCAACGAATTTCATTAAATTTGGTATACTAACTATAATGTTTGCCAATTACAATTATGAAAACTGGGGTAAGACAAAGTTGTGTGAGTGTTTCACATCAGATTTTTTCCATTCTCTTATTGTGCTGCCAGGAAATAAATAAGATCGTGTCAAATTTATGAAATTCGGTTTTCACATGAAGTATGTGTTTTGAAATCCCCTGAATTAAACGAATAAAATAAAAAAATTGTTTTTTGGAATGTTTGTTAGGTAACTCTCATAGCATCCGACACCAAAGTTTCCGTAAAAATTCGTCAAGCCAGAGTGAGACGTGAATTAAAGATATTTTTGTTTTTTTTGTACTTTTACGTGATTTTCTGAAAATGGCTTGAAAATTTGCTAATTAACTGGCAGTGGTCAGGCCCCTACCCGTTTTATTTAAAACATTTTTCCAGGAAGAGCTGCCAGTGACGTTTCTTATAAAGTGCCACTTCAATATAGTGCATGATTCTACCAATTATATAATATTTGATTAAATTAAATGCGTTGCAGAATTCCAAGAAAATCATTTAACCGGAAGTTCGTTTTTTACAGATTAGTTTCTGTTTTTTTCTGGCAATTTTTCACGATAACAGCTTCAACGTCTCTGTATTTTAGTGCAGCATATTTTACTATAACTCTGTCTTGCTCAACGCTGACGCTAACTATCCGTTGTTGCTAGCGGTTGCTAGGTTTGAATCCCATGTGGGTATGCTTGGCTCTATTAAATTCTAAACTACCATTTTCATTATATTCCACTCTCTCCTACCCAAAGTTCTAAATTAAGTTAATAAATATATTAATTGTTTCTTGTTTTGTGAATAAAATTAAATGTTTTCAGTTATAGACGGACATTTTTATTTACCCCACCTTTTGGTAAGAGGAAGTGTTGCGGTCGCGGCAAAAAATTTTAGAAAAAAGTTTTCATCGGAGTTTTGAGGTCCCCTGAATACGAAAAAAAGTTTGTTGGCTAATACTATATATGTGGTGTGTCTTTGCGTGTATACCTCTGTGTGTGTTTGTTTGTATGTGAACAGAATATCTCAAAAATAAAAATCGCAACAAATACAATCTTGGTATTCTGTTTAAGAATCTCCCACCACAAGAAAGATTTTATATGTGTATGACAAAATCCATCTACTGCAAGTGCGACTTTAATGAATGTTTACTTCACTTTATCATGATTTCCTTGAAACTTCGTATAATTAGCTATTCTTCTATTTGAAACATTTTCCAGGGAAAATTGATTTTTGGTGGGGGTTTCTAGAGGAACAGTAGCGTTAAGTTTTCCTCTAAAGTACCATATCAGTAAAATATTTTGTTTCCCATATATATACTATTAATACCTATATATTGGAACCATTGTTAGAATTCTAAATATGCAGAAATACTGTGTTTTTTTTACAGTACACTGTAACGTTTTTCCCTCTGAACTAGCTACTACAACTAGTTTATAAGTGGGTTCGTTTGGATAAAACACTGTAAACTTCAATAAGAAAAACACCAATTTATTGTTTAACACCATAAATTACATAGAAAACACTTAATAAAATTGATTCATAGTTTAAACCAACAACAGTTACCTTATTTCATTTTTTATACACTTTTCACGAACGCGCACTCCGTTTGTAACGAGACTCTATGTAAACTGACTCCACTTGAGCTGTCGCTGTCTATGCAGAGCAGTGGAGAAGGGTCTGGAAGGTACTAGAACATTCTGGAAAGGGCTAGAGCGCCCGCCAGCGCTCCCTATCGAGCACTAGGAGAACTTGAGGTACTGCTTTCTCTCCTAGATGGCACCAGTGGCTGCGTTAGGAGTTTTTTTTTTTAATTTTCTCTAAAACGACCATAATGTTATTTCTCGCAGTATTCATGGTGTTAAATTTCAAATTCTATGTGGTATTGGTTGAATATTATCCTGGACTACAATGTACTTCTATTGAGGAAGTATCTGCCCCCACCACCACCACTACCTCTACATTTATGTTAGGACAAAAGAGTAAAGTTTCATGTTTAAAGAAAATGTATCATTTTGTACATAATTGCATTAACAGGGGTCACAGATAGTCGTGTGAGTGTTTCACACGAGACTTTTTTGAATATTTTTTTTTTTTTTTTTAAATATCTAAAAGAAACTATTCAAGTTACAATAATAAAAACGTTTATTTATAAAAATCACGAAAATTTTTACAGAACGAAAAATAATAAAAACAAAAAATGGATGTTCAACTAAATAATTTAAGAGAGGCTAAATTTATTTGACAAAGTCTACTTTAATTTTATGTATAACTTTTTTACGTAAGTATTCAGAGGAAGATAAAATATTTTAAACTTAAATCTTATCATTTACTTTTATTCAAATTTTCTGTAGAATACCCGAAAAACTTTTGATGACATTCAGAAAATTCAATTTTAATATAAATGGAATATTGTTTATTGTGAACATAATAAAATGTCACCCCCCCCCACCACCCCCAAAAAAGAAACACGACGAATTATAAATAAGAATACAATAGAGAGAATAGCAGAGACAAAAGAGAATTGCCTTCTTAGTGAGCGCTAAGTAATTAAACCGTTTAAAAAAAAAAGATCGTCTTGATAAAACTCGAGTGTTTCATTTAAATTTTATCCTTATATTGATACTATTTTACATTATATGGGCCTTTTATATGCTAAATACATTATTCAATTTAATTATAAGTAACAATAGGTATTAATTACAATCAGTTAATATTATGTTTACAATTTAAACATTTATTTTTATCACTACTTCCTCTTTTCTACTTTAAGAAAAGATAGAATGAGATTGTATCAAAATTTCCAAAATTAACTTTTCACCGGAAATACGTGCTATAATGCTTTTTACTTCCTCTTACTCCTAGTAAGAGGAAGTCAGTTTTTCACCGGAAATATCCGTTTTGAGGTCCCCCGAGTCCAAAAAAGTGGTTTTTAACAAATGGTATTGTATGTATGTATGTATGTATGTAAACAGCATAGCTCAAAAACGAAAAACCGTGGAAAGTTGAAACTTGATATTCCGTTTAGGTATCACCATGGGATCTGACAGTATGTTATCTGTCAAAATTCCTCAACCGGAAGTACCACTTTACTAGTTGTTTTTTTTGACTTTTTTGTGATTTTCCCAAAAATGGCTCTGACGATTTTCTTCAAACTTGGTATATCAACTACATATGCAATGAGCTACAACTTTTATCTGAAACATTTCTCTGGGAAAATTTATTTAAGGGCACTTTTGGGAGAGGGGTAGGGTTAGGATTTCCTCTAAAGTGCTATTTCAATTTATTATACAATTCTGTCATCTAAATAATATTAATTAGAATTAAATGTGTTGTTGAAATTCAGAGTTTGAAAAAAATCGGATGACCGAAAGTGCGTTTACTTTACTACTTTACGAAATGATTTTTTTTCACTTCTTCGCAATTTTCTCAAAAATGCGCTTTTACTCAACAGTTTTTTGAGTTTTCGACAAATTTTATTAAATTTGCTACAAAACTATAAAATTTGTCAATTATAATTTTGAGAACTGGAGCAAGAGAAAGTTATGTGAGTGTTTCACACCAGATTTTTTTTTTTTTGCGAATGGTCTGTATGTGTGTGAGTATGAACAAAATATGTCAAAAATGAGAAATCGCAGAAAGCTCTAACTTGTGGATTCCGTTTAGGTAACACCCCACCGTATGTGACAGAAAAGTTTTGGTCAAAATTCATCAACCGGAAGTGCGACTTTATTGAATGGTTAAATAAGAGGAGTTTTATGTGATTCAAACATATCAAGCGAGAGATTCAACAGCTGACAGGAAAATGACTAAGGACAGTGAACCACAATCGGCTACATTTTTTGAACATTAATAAAAAGGTCATTTTTTTTTTATTTCCCCCCCCCATTAATAATAAATGACAATATATAAGGAACACCTAATTTTAAGTAAATTTGTCAACAATTGTTGAAATAAATCGTATGCTTTTCACGCTACATTTTTTTTCTTATCTGCCATAGGTATATATAATATATTTATACATAAATAAAAATAAAGTTTATTATAGTGGAAGGTTATATTTTGTTTATCTTTGGGTGATATATTAGGACTATTTGTTTCTAGTAGTGTTTGTACATACATAGGTTTATAAGGAATACTTTGATAGTATGTAGTAGCTATCTGTATGATACTGGGGATTGCAAGCCTCTCTTTTCTGTCACTCTCTCTCTCTCTCTCACTCACACACACACACACACACACACACACACCAACACCCACACCCACACAACCCCTCCATATCCATACACTACTACTACAGAGATATATAGGAGCCACCTCCCCAGTGTCTCTTGTTATAACGAAGTCAATTCTTTTTTTCGCTTCCTTCCCTCTCATATTTTCAGTCTGTACTTCCTCTTTACTCTAAGTGTATTGTGCATGTGTGAGGAATGTTCCTGTTTTTTATTTCTTTTTTTATTTTTTTGAATATTGTAGAATTTGCATTAGCCGGAAACAAAGTAGCTGCGGAAAGAATGTTGTAGGTTTAAAAAAAAAAAAATCGTTTTATTCCAGCTAGTTTCTTCTTTTTCTCTTTTTTCTAACTTTATTTTTTAAATTTAATTTTTCTAAAATTAAAACTAAATTTAGCTGCGGATAAAACTTTTAAAGCCCTTTTAAGATCCTTGGAAGCAAAGACTTCCCGGCGAAATAAAAAACTGAATGTTAATTAACTGTGTTATTCTAGATAACTTCTACAATATATTTTGGTATTCTAAAGATTTTAAGAGCTGGCTGTGTTGAACACTAACATTATTCTTTTTTTAAATAACCATCTAATTAGTTTATTTAGAGTATTGAAATTATGACACTATCATGGTCGGTATTGACGAGAGTATTGATGAAATTCAGATTTTCTGATTTTCGTGTATCAATACTGAGAATTGGAGGGGATATTGACAATATTATTGACCGCGTAGGGGCGGCGCCAATATTTCAATCAATACTCAGTTCAATAGTTTTATGCAACGTTGAAACTAACCTGTACAAAACAATAGCGATACTATTATAATAGGTTAAAGGATTCTATGTAATGAACATCTCCTATAATATATTAAAGTTGACACCCCAATTAATTTAAAATTTCCATTTTAAGAAAACATTTCAGTTTGAACTCTGACAATGGCACTATAGAAAAATCGTATGAATGTTTCGCAGTTAATTTAACTTTTTGTTTCAAAAATGGTTTTTATATGCCATGCTGTTTAATATAGAGAGAAAATAGGCTTCTAACTTTCCTTCCGAATGGTAGGCATATTAAATCACTACATGTCTACATGAAAAGTCAATCAAACAATTTTCCTTGTTTATGCCTGATTTTGGTGGAAAGTTAGATAAAGATTTAGTATTTTGCCTTCTAAGGTGTGTTAATAAAAAATAAATGTATCTAAAACATACAACACAAAATTACCAGTTTTATTATATTTTATTAAATATATTATTAGGATAAATGTTTATTTTCGATGTTTTATAAAGGAATTATAATTAAAAATGAAAGATAATGGAATTAATTTAAATAAGAAACATTAGAGCTGTCCCCCTTGAGTTTTCTATACAATATTAACTAAAGTGAGCAGCAGGGTAAAGAGCTAACTATAACCTTGGGCCAAAATAATGGCTACGCAAGCTTTTGTACGATTATTCATTTTTTAAGGTAAAAAAAGCCAAGGAAATAACGATTACAAACACGTAAATTCACTCTCCTAGTGTCAGAAGTAGTAAGTACTGAGCAACGTTATTGACAAAAGTATTGACAGTAATATTGATCGTGTAAGGTAATGAAATATTGAAACTGGTTACCACGAGTATTGATGGTTATATTGTCAATACTGATACTAAGCAGAGGCCGCTTTACACTTAACTTTCGTATGTATCTATTAAACCAATTATTACAACAACTAGTACAGAGCCACTATTGTTAGCGGGACAGTTATAGCAGCAAACTGTGCTCTTATTTTTTCAAACATCTTTCCTCTACAGAATTATTTAAAAGACAAACTTATAATATGTTTTCGCTAAGCATTGGTGTATTCCTCATTCATTCATTAAATAAAAATCATTAAAAAAAATGTTTCTACAATTAAAAGAAAAATCATGTTGGAATTTTGCATAAATGATTTAACAAAAGTAATGTCAGCTATTAAAAAAATACAACATTCATCTTATTTAGGTAGCTATGGAGCCATTCTTAAGAGGTAGATAAGTTGGCCAACTTAGGCACCTCGCTTCCTTTAGTTGGTCCTGAGCGTGTGTAACTGCTTGTCTTTCTATCACATGTCTGTTCTGCTTCCAGGCATGGACAGGTGCCCTATGATTGAGCTCGGTGCATTCTCGGCTATCCAAGAAGCTAATTGAGCATCCGGACAGCAAAGTAATGCCTATTTTTTCACTGACTTTACATCCAGCTACGCATTAGATGTCCGTTAGCGGAGGCAGATAATAAACATACTTTATTACCATTATATTACTCATAATATATCAAATACAATTGAAGGCCAAGACCGAGAACCGAACTCGGTACTATAATACAGCTTTGCGGTCCACTCAACTAAGGTGGGGGCCAGGTGCCGAACAAGGCTAATAGTGAGCGTTGTTAAGGTCTTTCACGGGTATCTCACAGGCAACTTGTTGGAGCCCTTACTTTTGGTACCTAATTGTTGGAGAGCTCGCTGAATCTAATAGTTTTCTAAACACCACTACTACTGTGTCAGCCGCCTTGTTCGTGTTGTACCCAAAGGAACTATCATGTTTTACTTAACTAAAAACAAATATTCAATTTATTCTCTGCAAAAAATTTAATCTTATTTAGAAAATTTGTCAATGGAAACTGAGAGATACTGAAAAAGAAAAGTCGTTCTTTGTGGCTTTAAAAAAGGATTTTCTTTGTTTTCATATAATAGTTAGTATTAACTAAAAATATTAAGAAAACTATCAGATCCGATCTAGATTACTAAACTTACCTTATCACATTTTTCTTCTTCGCTTGATGTTTCCTAAAAATTAAAGTATTTTTATTTTGTTTAAAATTAACAGACCGTGGTGGTGAAATTAAATTTATAGCTAAAGAAATATTGCAAAATATGTATTCATTTCAAAAAGACAACAAAAAAAAGATGCACTTAATTTTGACAATTAATTGGTGTATAAAGGGGAACCGGAGATCTGTATAATCCACGGTATGAAGTTCTAGTCTACTTGATGAGTGCTTGACGGCAACATCGTTAGCATTTCGAGGTTATACAGATCTGTCTGCTTATGTTTGTTCTTATTATAGCGTCATATTAAACTAGGAAGAAGGATGGGTACTGTACAAGAACAGATCCTGAATTTAGCAAATGGAAAAATTAGCAAAATCAAATAAACGTAAAGCAATAGCAAATAATTTGTTTCTCATTAATTGTTAATTACAAACATATATACTTAATAAACAAAACAAAAAGAGAAAGTAATAGATGCAGCATATTTATTTTCTCCCAACTATGTTGTTCCGTTTAGTTACTAACACCGTATCTGACCGGATCCATCAACCGGAAGTGCGATTTACTGAACATTTTTTTTTTTATTCTTTGCGATTTTCTTTAGATTTCGTTAACAAATTTTCTGGGCGAGCAGCTTTTCTGTAAAGTGCGATTTCACTACAATGTATGGCTCTACTATCTGAATTGTAGCGAAATAAATAAGGGGCTTTAGGAGCATTGCTAGAATTCCAATTTGAAGAAAATCGGGTGACCGGAAGTGTGACCTTACAGAATTGTTCTTGGTTTTTTTTTTTTTTTTTTTTTAGAATTCCCCGAAAACAGCTTGAAAGATTTTCTTAAAAATCGGAATATCAACACACAAGTAAAAACTTATCACTTTTATTATTTAAAAAAAAGGAAAAAAATTACTTAGAATCGTTTTGTGGGCCCCTCAGTTAGGTTCAAATTTAAATTACCGCTACATAGTCTTGAAATAGAGGGCGTCCACGATTCGCATTCAGGTATAAGGTATAACTGCTAATCAATCTTTTTATTGGCAGTCCAAACTAAACATTTTTAAACATTTCATATTTAAAGATTTGTTTTAATTAAGTTATATTAATTAGAGTAAGAGCAATTCGTGTGTGTGTTTCATGCCGTATTTATTTTTTTCTTTTGGAAAAAGTGGGGAGCAAATCTGTTCTATCGAAGGCCAGAGAACTTACAACGGCAATGGGAATTACCGTTATCTTAACAAACAACACCTTCTTGGCAAGCCTTGGTTCTTCAGGGATCTTGAGGATTAGTTTTTGTTTCGGTCTTTGAGGCCGAAGCTTAAGGTAGATTTAAATATTTGGGGGATTTAAGGTAGATTTAGATATTTGGGAGCGGAAGGAAATTTTTTACAATAGATATAAACCCAACAGTTATCCGCTGGCCTCGAACTGGAAGTCTTCCATAAGTCAATGAGTAGCTCATAATCACTCTGACAACCTGCTTCTGTCTGGAATTTTTGTTTTGTAGTAGATCGCTTGGCC
Organism: Triatoma infestans; assembly: GCA_011037195.1. Classification (NCBI taxonomy): domain Eukaryota; kingdom Metazoa; phylum Arthropoda; class Insecta; order Hemiptera; family Reduviidae; genus Triatoma; species Triatoma infestans. Next base: position 95,829 of record JAAEAF010014508.1, read on the forward strand.
AGCTTCCATATCTCAATTCCATAGTCCTTATTGGTTTCAATAAGTCTTCTACATCAAGTCCTTGCCTTTAATTTTATAGAGTTTGACTACTATATAAAATGTGGTTTGTTTGGAACGTAATATCACTAGTGAGTCAAATACTAATAAAAACATCTCCGAGGATGACTGCAAATTGAGGCATATTACTTCGAATTGTGTCCAAGAGGTTCATGAATTAGATGAATCAAAGTTTCCTAGGAGGATATTGACTGGCCAATTTGTCAGGGTTTTTGGCATTTAACAACAACACATACAATACTAACCCTCAATCACTTGAACTGGGCTCAGACCAGGATAGAATGTTGTCTGCAAATATATTTGGCAAAAAAACAACGTCAAGTATGGACTGTAGAAAAATTATATCCACGCTTATGTACACTGAACTTTATTGTGTGTCTGTGTGTCTTTAACTGCAGCACAACTGAGTTAAACTTGCAAGTTTGACAATGTTGAGTATGTTCTTATCATAAAGTGGTCAGTTGGACTTAAATTAAAGATTGTTACTGTTATCCAGAAGAGTATATTAAGTTTCATTATAGATTTCGTTCTTTTAAATATATATAAAAAATTAAATAAATCAAAATATAAACTTTTTAGAATGTTGGGAAGTAAAATGCAATAGAAGGGTTTTTGTTATACCTGCAGTCCAATGGATAGCAGAGCCACTAACAGAGTATGCACAGGATTCATGGTTGTTGCCTGCAGATGGATCAAGAGTGCAGTGGATTTCATAAGAACTGTACGGTTGCTTTTAAATGGAATCCCTTAATCCAAAATGGCGCTGGTGGGACCCATTACTATATCAAATTAGATGACCATGTACTTTCGTCTGTGCGTGTGTGCGTAGGAAATCTTTTAGTTTTCTATGTGATTAGTTAGTAGTGTGTATGTCGCTTACAAAACCAGTTACGGCTGCTAACTGAATTTAGTACAGTAATACAATCTGGCGGGTACTAAACGAAATATATACATTTGGAACAAAGCTATCACAGACGATGTCTTACTTCCAATCTTTTCCATTTTCATTTTCTTGTTTGTTTTTCATTATGTAATTTATATTATTTTTCTTTGTAGTACATTTATTTCTATTTCTAATTCCAATTTTGTAGAAAAAATATTTTTAAAAACTTTTTTTGTAAATAAAATTACGAAATTTTTAGACAATAACAATATTATTACATTAGCAGATTAGATCGATTCTCACATTATTGCTTTCTCATAGTGCCGTAACAGACAATAGGATGTATTACGACCGTGTCAATTTTTCGATATCAATCTTTGCCGGAAATAGACGTTTCGAGATTCACTGAGTCTTTATGTGTGTCTGTCTGTTTGGGTCACCATAAACGGAAAATCGCAACAACTTCAACTTGATATTTAATGTAAGTGCCGGACAATAAGGTTTTGATTGAAATCGGTCAAAACTGGAAATACCACTTTACTGAATGGATTCTTCAGTTTTTTTCCGATTTTTCGTAAAAAAAATTCCAACAATTTTCTTGTAAACTTAGTTTATCAACTAATTTAAGAGGAGGGTTTTCCTCTTAAGTGCCATTTCAGTTTATTATAACGCTCTTTCATCCATATCGTATTAATTACAATTAAATGTAATATCAAAGTTCCGAGTTTTAAGAAAATTGCCTGAACGGAAATTGGAAATAGTAATTTATTGAACAGGTTATTATTTTATAGTTTTCTTCGACTTTCTCCATAAAGCCTAGCAAAGGTTTTCATTGAACTTGGTATGCTAAACATACATACAGAGACCTATCACTTTTCTTTACAACTCACATCTATTTTTACCAATTGTTATGTGTACAATATCTTTTTACTTTCTCTTAATCCTAGTAAGAGGAAGTATTATAATCGTGTCAAATTTTCGATATCGAGTTTTCATCAGCATTACACGTTTCGTGGTCCTCTAAGTCCAAAAAATTGGTTTTTAGAAAATAGTCTGTGTGTGTGCGTGTGTGTGTATGTACAGCATAGCTTAAAAACGAAAAACCGTAGAAAGTTCAAACTTGATATTCCGTTTCGATATCTCCATGTGATCCGACAGTAGGTTATCTGTCAAAATTCCTCAACCGGAATTACCACTTTACTAGTTTTTTTTTTTTACGTTTTTGCATTTTCCCAAAAATGGCTCCGACGATTTTCTTTAAACTTACAATATCTACTACACATACAAGGAGCTACAACTTTTATTTGAAACATTTCTCCGGAAAAATTCATTTAAGGGAACTTTTGGAGGAGGGGGTGGGGTTGATTTTCCTCTAAAGTGTTATTTCAGTTTATTATACAATTCTGTTATATAAATAATGTTAATTAGAATTAAATGTGTTGTTGAAATTCCGAGTTTGAAAAAAATCGGATGACCGGAAGTGCGTTAACTTTACCACACTTTACTAAATGATTTTTTCCATTTTTCCGCGATTTTCTCAAAATGGCTTCGACGAACAGTTTTTTCAGTTTTCGACGAATTTCATTAAATTTGGTATACAAACTATAAAATTTGTCAATTATAATTTTGAGAACCGCAGCAAGAGAAAGTTGTGTGATTGTTTCTCACCAGATGTTTACAATTATATGTGGAATGGTCATAATCAATTTACTAAAAAACCTATATCCCAATTACCTATATCACCATCCAAACCTTGTATATTAGCAAAGTATGGTCTAGAAAACCGGTTTCTCAAAGCGAAATCTAAATATTGATTTCGATTTCCACCAAATTCTAGTGTAGTACTACTTGAACTGTAGTACTACTTTTCACCAAATACTACTGTAGTACTACTTGAACTGTAGTACTACTTTTCACCAAATTATACTGTAGTACTACTTGAACTGTAGTACTACTTTTCACCAAATTCTACTGTAGTACTACTTGAACTGTAGTACTACTTTTCACCAAATACTACTGTAGTACTACTTGAACTGTAGTACTACTTTTCACCAAATACTACTGTAATACTACTTGAACTGTAGTACTACTTTTCACCAAATTCTACTGTAGTACTACTTGAACTGTAGTACTACTTTTCACCAAATTCTAATGTAGTACTACTTGAACTGTAGTACTACTTTTCACCAAATTCTACTGTAGTACTACTTGAACTGTAGTACTACTTTTCACCAAATTCTACTGTAGTACTACTTGAACTGTAGTACTACTTTTCACCAAATACTACTGTAGTACTACTTGAACTGTAGTACTACTTTTCACCAAATACTACTGTAATACTACTTGAACTGTAGTACTACTTTTCACCAAATTCTACTGTAGTACTACTTGAACTGTAGTACTACTTTTCACCAAATTCTACTGTAGTACTACTTGAACTGTAGTACTACTTTTCACCAAATTCTACTGTAGTACTACTTGAACTCTACTCACAGTTCTATTTATTAATGCCTCTCCTATTCTTTTTTCCTAATTAACCAGCGTGTTTTGTCCCTATTTCCATGCCGTTAGTGACATTACTTGGGAATATATACATTTTTAACTTATCTGAATTTATAATTGCTTGGTGATAGGTCATGCTTGCATTTAAGGGGGCTTGAACAAAAATCTTTACACTTCTACACTATATAAAAAGAACAGACATCAAAAGAAAGGAGCATATATAAATGAACTACAATTCAAGCAAAGTTGTCGACTTCCCGGATGAAGTTACCAAAAAAATTGAAAGTTTACTTACCAAAAAATTTCTTTGAAATTAAGATATTCACACAGAAGTAAAAAAGTGTAAAACACAATAATTAGTAAGAAACAAGGGTAATTATGCAGAAGCAGTCCCCCAAGATGGCCGACCACTAAATTTACTAACCTTCTCACTCCCACTCTTCTATCACACTCACTACAATCTCCAAAACATCGATAATCTCATTTACGATTATTTATCGCCTTGTTACACCTACTGCAAGTAGTAAAATAATTTAACAATCTTTTTGGCAACAGTTTCCACACCACCTTTCAGGTATGTTGCTCGGCGCGTGTCGCTTTTTTATTAGGTGACCGATCACCAGGATAAATGAGCTGCCAGTCAATAATTATAAATATTCAATAGATACAAATTACGGATTACAATTTAAATGTATTCTGGATTTGGAATGTATTAACTCAGTTTTCCCACTTTCGGTACTTTTCCGTTAGCCGGGCGCAAGCGAAAAAGTGTTTACATTCATTAATATTTGTTTATAGTTGAACTTGATTTGCTTACTATTAATTAATATTTGTTTATAGCTGAACGTTTTCGACATTTATTCCGTTGACTGTTTTGTCATTCGCTTCGACTTGGCTCCCGAGCGGAACAACACTTTTTCGCTTGCGCCCGGCTAACGGAAAAGTACCCTACTTTCACTAGGAGAAATGAGAATCTATTCATTAATTACAATTAGGCACCAATGAAAAGAAAATAATAATGAAATAATTGTAAAACATGCAAATAGTTTATTACAAAAATGTTAAAGTTTAAAACAAGGGAAAAAAATGAATTATTGTAGAAAATTATATATAAAATTGACATTAATAAGAAGAAAAAAAATCGAAATATACATAATCGAAGTATTTAACCCAGTACATGAGTGATAGAAGAGTGGGAGTGAGAAGGTTAGTAAATTTAGTGGTCGGCCATCATGGGGGACTGCTTCTGCATAATTACCGAAACAAGTTGGAAAAAAGAAACGAGAGAGAAGAGTATAAACATGTAGAATCACCCGTGCACGAGGTTTACCTTTCTACAGAAGTAGAATATAAACTTTGTTTATCTTGGCGTACTACACAAACACCACACTCTACTAATGCTTAATTGAGCACAGTTTTTCGTTAAAAATAATCTCAAAATAGCTTCAAGAAGCCCTTCAGTTGAATGAACGTAAAATGATGCCATATAATGTCACAAATCATATGTTCGTATATTAATTTTTAATTGGTTATTATAATGACATATTTGATTAAAAACAGTTTGTTGTTGTTGTTGTTGTTGTTTGTTTAAAAAAAAAAACATTTATTGAGGAATCGAAATTTTGTTTATGCTTCTCCTTGCAGGAAAAAAAGGAAAATGAAGGTATACGTTTGTGTGTGGCGAATAATTGTAATGTTAAATGCGACCACCTTAGTTTGTGGTATTTTATTGACACTTGCCGCTGGTTATCTTTTAGCCGGATTTGCATATCTTGTATATTTTTTATTTGAAGCAGATCAAGGTGATTCATTCTTTGATACATATTTATCTATAACAATCGCCGCAATTTACTGTGGTTTTGTAGCAGGCGTTGGTATAACTTTAGGTGTAACACCGCATAGATGTATTTCAATTGGATTTGTTATATTGGCTATAATTGGTGTAGTGATGATTGGCATATCATTGGCCAGATTCTATTCCATACATGACGAAATACGATCAGAGTATGTTAATATTAGCTCAGTTTTTGATGATGAACCATTGTCAACAATGGAAGGGTTAAGTAATTTACATTTTTTACAAAATTATTTTCAATGTTGTGGTCTTCATGGTCCGAATTTTTATGGTCAAGAACATGGCGCACATTTGGACCTGGGTAGTTTTTCTTTTTACCGCAAAAAGAAGAAGAAAAAGAAAAAAAGGGTAACCACTACCACAACAGTAGAACCGGTTATACCCATTGAATTTGACTATAATATGGAGAAGTTACCCTTTTCCTGTTGTGGCCTGTACTATTTTAATCTGCAATGTACAACAAAGATATCATTCACACGTGGTTGCACGGAAACAGCACAAGAATATGCTACATATGACGATTCTCTTGTAGAAAAATTAGCATTAATTATGTTTGGTTCACAAATAGCGGTAGTTATTCTTGTCTTATTCATAGTAATTGCATATAAATTTACTCCGGTTATGAAACGAGAACGATTTAGTTCAATTAATAAATAAATTTTTTTTTTTTTAATTTATTTTCTTTTGTGTAAAATTATTATTATTATTTTTTTTTAATTTTACAAGTACAAGTGATGTGCAGTTAGCATTCCAAGTTTAAAGGAAATCGTTTTGGAAAAAATTCGAAGAATCTAAGAAATATTCTCGAGTACAGACGCACTTCCGGTTGACCGATTTTCTTCATATTCAGAATTCTAGCATTGCTTCTAATTATATTAATATTATGGAGGTAGTAGAACCCTACATAATACTGAAGTGGCAGTGTAGAGGAAAGCTAAACACTACTGCTCCCCCCCCCCCAAGAACCTCCAAGAAATAAATTTCCCCGGAATATCTTTCAAATAAAAGTGATAGGTATTTAAGTGTGGAGATAAAATAAATAAAATAAAATAAATTCACAATTCCCATTGATGGATTTCGCCTGAAAGATTCATGTCTCAGATACAGAAGTAGTAACTAAACGGAAGCCAAGTTTTAGCTTCCTGCAATGTTTCGTTGTTGATATATTTTTTTTCACATACATACAGACTATTCGCTGAACACATTTTTTTTTTCGTGCTCAGGGGATCTCAAATCATGTATTTCCGGTTGAAAATTTGGCACGGTCGCAATAGTTCCTCTTACCCTAGGAGGAGTAGGAGAAAGTAAAAATATTTTTTGGAGAATTGTGTGTTTTGAACAAAATATCTCGAAATATGAAAATACCACAGAAAATTTAGAATACGGTAGGTAGAATGACCGCATCTGACACGAAGATTTTGTTTGATCAAACTCCATGGAACCGGAAATGCGACTTTCTCAAATACGGCTCCTCCAACAGTATTCTTAAACTAATGTATTATTTACGCACATAAATGCCTATCACTTTTGTTTGTAACATTTTGCTGGAAAAAAATATATACGTATATATTTTTCGGTGTCGTGTAGAATCTGTGTCATTATTGTATTTCATATTATGTATTTTATTTGATTTTGTGTGCAAATTGATTTTGGCGCTGTCTTCTGGATTATAGTGTCTATATATTCAGTTGCTAACAACCAATCTGTGCTAACCAATATTTACCCCTCCATCTCGATACTTTGTTAGTTTAAAAAAAATGTCTCAACTTTATACTTGTATTAATTGGAGTAAAAGAAAGACGTGATCACACCAGATTTTTTTTTAATAATATTTTGGTTTTATTTATTATATTACAAAATTACAGGATGAATTCCTTTACTAGGGTGTTTAGTTTACAAATATAAATACATAAAATATTAGCATTTAAGTAATTTCTAAATAAGTGGTTAAAAAAAATTAAAATTAACTTTAAAGTAAAATAATATAATAATTTAAGTAAATATATAAATAAATAATATAAATAATAAATAAATAGACTTTAAAATAAATAATATAAATGATATGAAAAATAATATAACAGAAAACAAAAATAAAGAAGTGATTACCAACGCTGTAAGTATAAACTCTGGTTCTTAAGGCTTCTCTGAAGAATTTATAAATAAAATGAATGCTGTCAGTGGGAACAAGTTAATAAATTTGTCAGATAAAGACAAATTTTGAGGAATAATAGAATCAAAATAATGATACTCATAAGTGATTCGAGAGCAAAATATTCAAATAAAAAATGTAATAGACTATCTAAGGCCAGGCTGATACAAATTAAACAGACATTAATTGTACCAAAACATTAAGTTGACCCATTGTCATACAGACTGACTTAGTTATAATTATTTAAACGAATCAGCCTAATTTTTTTAATACTAAAGTCAAAGATAGTGTTATGGTGCACCGAGAGAACAAACAGCAAGATACAGAATATTATATTCAGAATCAAGTATTTATTGAATATCCGTACTTTTACAATAGTTTCTATAAAGCGTACATAAATTACTACATTCTTTTCTTAAAAAATTGCTTATAAAAATCATCACAAGAACCAATTGAAATCATGATTTGTTTGAAATAGGAGATTATATTTAAATTAGAGTTAGAATTTGTAAAATAGAAATCATATGTTCCCTGAAACAATGCAAAAAAAAAAAGTGTTGTAAAACACTCAGTATTTGTGATTGGTTAAAAGAAGTTAAAAGAATATCGTTGGAGCCATAATCGTAAGTAAAAAAAAAAATTCAGTGAAGTTGTACTTCCGGTTAAGGAATTTTGACAAACAACTTACCGTTAGATCCCACGGTGATACCTAAACGGAATATCAAGTTTGAACTTTCTGCGATTTTTTGTTTTTGAGCTATGATGTTCACATACATACACAGACCATTTTCAAAAAACCACTTTTTTTGGACTTGGGTGACCTTGAAACATGTATTTCCGGTGAAAACTTGATAACGAAAATTTGACACGATTACAGTACTTCTTCTTACTTACTATTCTAGATGTAAGAGAAAGTAAAAAACTTGATTGGGTGCAGATACATGGTTGGGTCTGCAAAGTTGGAAAGCATCAGAGATATTTTCTGTGATAGCCTGCTTTACGTAACCCATAAATTGTACTGAAGTTATACTTGTGTGGAAATCTCAATAACCCAACCGTAAGGAACCCACTACAAAAACCAATTTTTCCAGGAAAATTGTTTTAAATAAAAGTGATAGGCAGATGATATAATGAAGTTTGGAGAAAATTATAAAAAAAAACCTATCCTGTAAAGTAGTACTCCCTATTTTTCCTCAAATTTGGAATTATATTGATACTTCCAATGTAATAGATGATGAAAACCATACATTTTAATTAAATGGTACTTTAGAGGAAAGCCTCTCTGGATCTCCCAATTTTTTTTTTTTATTTCGATTTTTCTGAGAAAATTTTGCAAATAAAAGTGATAGATTGTATACGAAATTTAAAGAAAATCACGGCAGCCGTTTTCAATAAAATCACGAAAAATAAAAATCATTCCAATAAAGTGGCACTTTTGGTTGTTGCATTTTACTTAACCGGAAACCTTCGTATTAGATGGCGGTGGTAGTAATTAAACGGAACACCAAGTTTCAGCTTCCTGCGACTTTCTGCGATATTTTTCAGACCATTTAAAAAAAAAAAAATTCGTACTCAAGGGAACTTCAGAATATGTATTTCCGGTGAAAACTCAAGTTCAAGAATGTTACTTGATCGCAATACTTCCTTTTATAGTGGAAAGAAAAGGCAAAATGTGATAAAGGCAAATAAAAATAGAAATTATATATATTTCAAAATATGTGTGAAATTCATTTTCTTTTTTTTAATTATGTAGTCTTTTGGTCACTATGTGGTATCGTACTAATTAATATGATAATTATTTATGTTCATATTGGAGAAATTGGATATTGTTGTAAAATGATAACATATGTAGGCTGTAAAAGCTATTGTTACCGACGGCACATAATAAGTTGATATACACCAAACATAAATTATCTTTTTGAAAGGTTATAGTTTATTTTTTGTATTTTTTATTTTATATTTACTTCATAGTTGTTTAATATTTTATACTTTGTTACCAAATATCCCCCCCCTCCAATGCCGCTTAAAGTAGTTAACTGTCAATCTGTCTTTGACGGATTAAAAAAAAAAAACTAAGCAAAAATCTGGTACAAAATAGTCACACACTTTTTTTTAAATATCAGACAGTATAATTTTTTTAAATGCAATTATGACGTTGACAAACTTATTTTAAACTTGGAGATTATTTTAGCCTTAACATAAATACAGAGGTGGTGGGTCGTATATTTAGTCCAAGACAGGTGTTACTTGAAGTTATTACAGTGAAGTCTAGAAGGGAGTTCCAATAACTTCAAACAAACCTACATATAATTAGAATTTTCATGTCACAGATTCCTCAGAAGCTATAATCAATTTTTCTAGTAAAATTTTATAGATGGAAGTGATATGTTTAAAGAATGGAGTCAGCATAAGTCAGTTTAAGGAAATATTTATTTATGTATCCAAGTTGGTGAAATTAAATACCAAAAACTGAAGAAGCCTATTCTGTAAGTCATACTTCCGGTTGTTTTTTTTGTATTGAGAATTTGGAATTCTAGTAATCTGTATGGACTGTCGGCCTCTGGACAGTGATCTCTCGGTACAGACAACACTGTCCATCACCGCACAGTGAGCTTTAGAGGCTCCTAAAAAAAAAAAAATATCTCGAACCCGGGTCCTCCTTGGGAATCCACTACGCTAACCACTTAGCTATTACCTTCTTCTAATGTATATTAATATTGTAAAGGTTATAGAACTATACATACATACTGAAGTGATACTTTACAGTATCAATCTCTCTCTCTCTAGAAAAAAAAATCAATCTTCCAAAAACACAGTTTTCTTTCATGGAAAAACTTTTCAAATAAAAGTGAGCTTTTCTTTTTATGTTTAGGTCATAGATTAGACTCTTTGGGGGGGATTGGCTTTTCAGCCTGTGCCACCGCTACCTTCGTGAGTCTATTGTGGCACCCCCTAAGTTGGAGACCCTACTCCAGTCCTGTTCTTCATCGAACTGTGGAGTCTGGGGAGGTCTCCCGAGGTGGTCAATTTAGAGCACCCTCGCGAGCCCTGTCTGCCTTAATAGGCCCGAGAGGGGACCCTGACTGACGCTTCCAGGCAGCAGCTTTTCTTCTCCGAAGAGGCGGTACCTCAGCCATACTAGCCCCTCGCACTGACATAGCACGTGCAGTGCTGTTTCCTCTTCTTCCTGACAAAACCTATGTAGGCTATCCGATGCCAGGCCCATGCGATGCATGTGCTTATTAAGTCTGCAATGGCCAGTAAGAACGCCAACTGCCATCCTTATGGCCACCCGGCCTAGTTGGAGTAATTCTGCAGTTAGCCTGGGCGAGTAGCTACAAATAAAGTTTCGCCTGCCTCTGGCCTGGGGTTTTAACCCACCATTCCCTTGATCGGTTGTGCATCCATGTCCTCATGGATGCACTCCTGAGGCATCTTGAGACACCACAGAACGCTTCCGGCCCTGTAAGTGTTCCGATGGAACCTCCCGGGCCAAACGATCTGCCGCCTCATTACTTCGGTGACTCCAATGTCCAGTTACCCAAACCAGGAAGACCTTATTATGGCTGCTAATATCCCTAGTGCACCTAGCAGCCTTGAGCTGATCTCCCACGAGTCAATTGCCCACAGGGCAGCCTGGCTATCCGAATAAATGACGATTCTGGATTTATGCACTCCGCGTCTTCTTATTTCGGCGGCGCAGGTAAGAATTGCGACTAGCTCCGCCTGAAAGACAGTAGCTAGCCTTCCCAGGCTCATCGAAATATTACATCACGGATGAGCCCCGTACACGCCGGCTCCCACTCCTTCTTCCATCTTAGACCCGTCCGTGTACCACATACATTCGCCTGTAATTGGCGGCCCCTTCTTCCATGTTCCTATGTCTAATATCAAGACTTTGAAGGGTTTTTGGAAGTCGTATCTAGGAGCCATTATGTCCGAAGGCAGACCTAGAATCGGGTCTGCCTCCAACTCCTCGCATAGTTTCTGGTATTTCCCGCCATGCCTGGGATAAATAGGACCTTGTCCCTGTTGCAGTCGAGCCGCGACTACTCTCGCAATGCCTTGGATGTAGATGTGGAGTGGTGGAAGGGTTAAAAGAACCTCCAAGACAGCCTTTGAACACGTCCAAGCGCCGCAACCCCCCCACCTGCAGGGTCTTCGTCCACCACACCACCGCCCCTTGGGTTACCATTGGTCTCACCACACTGGTATAAATCCACGGGTCATCTTCGGGCTTAGTCCCCAACTTTTACCGCACAGCCTCTTACACCTTATTCATGGCGATTTTGGCTTTGTGTAATGTTTAGGTCATAGAATTCGAAGTTTAAAAGAAATTGTTGGAAATTGAAAAGAAAAACAATTTCAAGTAGGAGTGGATTTTGTCTAAAATCTTCTTGTTAGTTTACATTGGTGGAACTTCTTAAGTAGAATTATTGCAATCGTGTCAGTTTTTGTTTTTTGTGAAATTTTTTATTTCGCCGGAAATAGTCTTTTTTTTTTTTTATAGATCTCTGAGTACGAAACAAATATTTTTAGCGTATGTACTGGTGTGTGGGTATGTGTATGGGCAAAATCGCATAAGGTCTAACTTGATATTTCGTTTAGGTTACCACTAACGCATCTGAAGGTTTCGCATAAAATCCACCAGTAGGAAGTTCAACTGTTTTTTTGTTTTTTTTTTAGTATTTCGCGATTTTTGTAAACAAACAAAACAAAAAACTGGCGTGAAACACTCACACGACTTCCTCTTACTCTTTCTTAATTCATGAATAAATAAATATTCAGAATATTATTTATTCAAAATATGAGGGAACAAGTGCCAGCCTACCAACAGAGGCGGGTAGAGAAAGATTAATTATATTGTAGAGAGCGCCATATATATTGGAACAAATACATTTTAATTCAGTCTTAGATTACTCACAACCACCTAAAAACACTATTTCAGAGAAACGTTACAATAAAAAGTGAAAGGTTTATATCTGTGCAGTTAGTATTCCAATATAAAAGGAAATCATTATAGTCGTTTTCCAGAAAATTCCAAAAAACTCAATATTCTGTGAAGTTTTACTTCCGGTTAAGGGATTTTCTTCAAATTTGGAATTCTATCAATATTTATATTGTGTAGCTGGTACAATCCACACATATGAAGCGGTACTTTAGAGGCAACCTTAATACCAGCGTTCCCCCCAGAACCCCAAAAACAATTTTTCCAGGAAAATGTTTCAAATAAAAGTGATAGATATTTATTGTATACGAAGTTTAAAGAAAATCGTTGGGGCCGTTTTCTTACTTCCGCTTACTGTTAGTAAGAGGAAGTATTGTAATCGTGTCAAATTTTCAATATCGAGTTTTCACCGGAAATATCCTTTTTAAGGTCCCCTATGTCCAAAAAACTGGTTTTTAGCAATAGTTCTGTGTTTTTTGTTGTGCTTTGTTTAGACATCGTGCTCCGGCTCTTCAAGCACTACATGAAATTATTTGTCAGAACTATTATTAACTAAGCAATTTAACCACCGTTAAACTAACTTCTTATGAAACTGAATAATTAATTTTATTGAAATAAAAGAAAATAGAACAACCTTATTTTCGTAAAATAATACGATAATCAATAATTTTTTTTTTTTTATAACTTTTATTTTTATGTTATTATTATTATTTGGGTGTGTAACATATCTCAAAAAACGAAAAATCTCAGAATGTTCAAACTTAATATGTCGGTTAAGTGCTTCCACGAGACTGAGAATAAGCTTTTCGTAAAAGTTGTTCAACCGGAAGTGTCATTTTACTGAATCTTTTATTCAGTATTTTGTGATTTTTCTTGAAAACGGCTCCAACGATTTTCTTCAAATTTCATTAATTATATTATACCAACTGAAATATTTGTCTGTTACAATTTTGTAAACTGCAGTAAGAGTCTTGTGTGAGTGTTTCGCAGCAGATTTTTTTAATGATTGGAGAATGTAAAATAATTATTAATTAAAACAATTGTTTTAAATTCTGACAGGTGGTTTTCTTTGAACGCATGTTTACTTATTTTGTTTATTTTATTTATTTATTTATTTATTTATTTATTTATTTAAGATGAAGTAAAGGTCGTGGAGAAGAGATACATTAACGAGATTGTGGTGCCTAGTTTGATTTGGTGCTCTTAACATTTGCTGATATATTGAATTAGTAGAAATACGAGTATGTGTAATGTTGCTTCTATAATTACTACTTAGTTTCTTTTCCAGTTGATATCGAGCCTTCAGTTTTCAGGAACAGTAGTTATGTCAGCACCTTATTCTGACCGATATCGCCTATGGATCAGCAAATTGTTCAGACGTTCTCCGGGCACTCTTAGCAATTGTATGGCAATTTTTATTCGGTTATCTAAGCTGAAATTTGCAATCTATTAACTCTTATATTTGCAGCAATTGACACTTCGAAAAATGACGTAACACTATTTATTTTAAATGAATTTGAGACTAAATAGTGAAGCTATTAAGTTGCCTTAGAATAAAAATTTATCCTTGGTTAATTGCAGAACTGTAATGTTACCAGCTATTCAATTGTAATTGTAACAATTATTGTATTAGTATAACCAGAGAGGATTAGTGGACAACAAGGCCAACTCCTTGTTTTTATAAATTTGAATTATTCATTCATTAAACAGACTAGGTAGGACATTTCGACCTAATGGAGTCATCTTCAGCCAGTTTTTAGATTTATATTAAAAATACATTCTTTGGCGAAACGATCTTTACATTATTTAACTTATAAGAGGACAACATGTCTGGAACAAGTTTATTTAAACGAATAAGGAGTTTTATAAAACAAAACAAAATTCACAAACATAACACATTCTAATCTCAAAAACAATCAATAACTTAGAAAAAATGTGGTACGAAATACTCACACAACTTTCTCTTTGAGCAATTTGCAATAGTTATGATTGACTAATTCTGTTCCAGCACATAATTCTTACCAGTTGTGTGTTGCCTTCATGATATATGAATGGGAGAACGTGAACCTAATAAAAACTACTTCTTTGGTTGGAGCATAACCTTATTTCTCCATCCAAACCTCTCTTAAATAAAACAAACAAAATGTCGGTTCTTAGGGGGGGGGGGACTTTAAAAGTTTATTCATTGAATACATTTCGGACACCTTTGGTTTCCTTCCTCAGGAACTATCAAGGAGAGGTAGAAAGTTGAATGCTCTTAACTCTTAAATGCATTTAACTTTCTACGTCTCCAGTTTTCTTGAGGAAGGACACCACCAAAGATATCCGAAACGTATTCAATAGAATAAATTTTGGAAGTTGAAAAGTTTATTTTTTTCTTTTGGCCCCAGCCAACCCCACATTTTGCTTATTTATAATATGGCAGTCCCAGGTTAAACTATTATTCCTAGATATATATAATAGTTTCATCTTTTTAAGCATTTACTGCAATATGTAAAATGTACTGATGGTAACAAACAGGTTGTAATAGGGAAGGGAATAGCGTACTGGACTCACACGTGGAGGACCCGGCTCGAGTCCAGTGCTGCCCTTAGATTTTTTTCTTCCTAGGAGCCTTTAGAGCTCGCTGTTCGGTGATGGGCAGTGTTGTAAGTAACGGAAAATACTGTCCAGATGCCAGCAGTGTACTGTGAAGACTCCGGGCGCCAATGACCATAGATGTTGATATGCGCCTTAAATTAAAGAAAAAGAAAATGTAATCAACAAGATAAGTTTTGCAGCATATATGTAAAGGAAGAATAACTTCCTCAGATGTCTCAGTCTGTAAACCGTATCGTTACTCTTTCCTCTGTAATATCAGTCCCCCAGGATATTTATACTGAATCATATAAATATTTATTTATTTATAACATAATAATATTTATTATTGTCTTAGTCATTTATATCATTTATTTTCTACGAATGAAAAATACATTACTGTTAATTATTTTGATCCTCTCATAACTATGTATTTATTATTAATTTTTTTATATAACTCAGCAATATGAAAATAGAATTTATTAATTAATTTCATTATCTAATTTTAATTGTTTATTTACTTAAATTTAATTCTATGTCCTTAATTAATCTACCTTGTTTTGTATTTGTAACTACAAGTATATGTCTTTCCTGCAACATGTATGTTTTACATAAATATATCATTTATTATTATTATTAAAATCTAATTTAACATAATGTTATTTTAGGCTATTGTTAATAAAATAATAGGAGTCTATTTTTTTAAATAAATCTTACGTTTAACAGCCAAACAACTCTCTATTATTACTAATAAGTAATAATAGTAAGAGGAAGTATTGCGATAGTGCCAGATTTTCAAAATTGAGTTTTAACAGGAAATACACGTTTTGAGGTCCTCTGAGTTCGAAAAAGTGGTTTTTAGAAAATGGTCTGTATGTGTGTGTGTGTGTGTTTATGTGTGTGAACAGAATATTTCAAAAACGAAACGACGAAACCACGATCAGTATGACAATTTCGTACAAAATCCATCAAGACAGGCTAAATATAAGCGACGTTTGTACTGTAGTGTTAGTTTTGAGCGTTTGTCGAGTAGTCTGGATAAGAGTTTGCACTTTTTGTTTAAGTTCACAGCGTTTTGAATTTTTTGTGAGGGTTCCAGGGAAGTCTCCTATCTAGATATTGTCCAAGATATCGCACTTGGTCAGCTGGTGGATTTGAACAAAAAGACGGGGGGCAAGCGTTTATTGTTAAGGGGTGAATATTATGTACTTAGATTTGTTGGGGTTAATTTTTCTTCACCACTATTGTACCAAGGTTCTAGTGAGTTAAGGTGAGATTGGAGTGTGCGTATAGCGAGTACAGGATCAGTATAGAGAGGATGGCAATGTCTTCGATGAAAGTGTTAATGGATGTGTGCAGATATGAAGGTATGTCTGCTGTTGTGTATATTGTGTAGAGGAAGGGAGCTAAGCCCCACTTCCTTGGGGTATTCTAGCGTGGCTAGGATAGATATAGGATTGGAAAGTGCGTTGGATTTTTTTAAATAAAATCTTCACACAATTACGATTTAAGTATGAGATAGTAGGTGCTTGACCGTCCACAGCAGACCTTCATGTGATGCTCAGTCAGAGGCCTGTGATGACGTCCAATGTGTGAAATTTAATTTCAAAAATCTCATCGCTTTAAATACTCTAATCTATAATCTAAAAAGCAATGACATCTTTAAACGTTGCGCATTTACAAATTTCTAATGAACAAAAAAAACTACAGTGAAACACTCATATTTTCTTCAGACTTGTAATTTTTCTTACTAAATGTTCAATTTGTCTTCAATAATATATCTGAAGGAGAACCACCAAAACTAAATAAAAGGACACTCTGAAAGGAAGCGTATCCTTCCTACTCTTTCCAGACCTCCCTAAAAATGGCATTCCCGGAAAAATGTTGCAGAGAAAAGCGATGTGTTTAGTCAGGATATCAAGTTTAATGAAATACGTTAGCGAAATCGCAGGAAAACGGAAAATAGATGTACACTTTATTAAATTTTACACTTCCGGGGGCAAACCAGTTTTCTTCAAGATCGGAAATTTTGACAACTATTTAATTCTTGGAGACGATAGAAAAAAACCGAAAATGGAGTTTTTAGATGACACCCTAACATCTCCCCTCCCTTAGAACACATTCCTGACAATATGTTTCAAATAAAAATTCATTAGACCTGATGATATTGTAAGTAATGTGTATAAAAGTTTAAAGTATTAGTTTCTTCCGGTTGATCTAATGACCTTGCTGGCCACACACACACACACACACACACACACACACACACCAGAGACCAATTTATATAAAAAAAACAATCTGGTGTGATACACTCACACAACTTTCTCTTACTCCAGTTCTCAAAATTATAATTGACAAATTTTATAGTTTGTGTACCAAATTTAATGAAATTTGTCGAAAACTATTCAGTAAAAGCGCACTTCTGGTTTACTGATTTTCTTCACATCCGGAATTTTGGCCAACTATTTATTTCTAATTAATTTCATTTGGATGATAGAGTTGTATAATCAAGTATGATACCACTTTAGAGGAAGCTGCAACCCTACCCCTCTCCTAAAAGTGCCCTTAAATGAATTTTCCCAGAGAAATTTTTTATATAAAAGTTGTAGACCTTTGAATGTTTAGTTTATATGTGTAGTTTCAAGAAAATCGTCGGGGCCATTTTTGAGAAAATTGCGAAAAAGTGAAAAAATCATATTTAGTAAAGTGTTAAAACAAAAGCACTTCCGGTTTTCCGATTTTTCTCAAACTCGGAATTTCAACAACATATTTAATTCTAATTAACATTATTTAAATGACCGAATTGTGTAATAACCTGAAATAGCACTTTAGAAGGTAACCTAACCCCACCCCTCCCCCAGAAGGGCCCTTAAATCAATTTTCCCAGAGAAATGTTTCAAATAAAAGTTGTAGCTCCTTGTATATGTAGTTGATGTATCAAGTTTAAAGAAAATCCTTGGAGCCATTTTTGAGAAAAACGCAAAAAAGTAAAAAAGTCAGCTAGTAAAGTGGTACTTCCGGTTGAGGAATTTTGACAGATAACGCACAGTCAGATCGCATTGTGGTACCTAAACGGAATATTAAGTTTCAATTTTCAACGGTTTTTCGTTTTTGAGCTATGCTGTTCACA
>JAAEAF010014509.1:0-155548 GCA_011037195.1 Triatoma infestans
AACACCAGCAAAAAAGTTAACATTTACAAATTTGATATCGGCAGGAAAAGTAAAGAGAAAAATATAAAATAAAAAAAAGTTTGTTTGAAATGCCAATTAAAAAACACGGAGACCTGTCGATAACAAGGATTGTTAAGCAACGAGAAATACTGGCAATGAAAAAATAAAAAGTTCAAAATATATATATAAAATAAAGTTACTCATTTTAAAATCTGGCAAGACATAACGAGGTGTCAAACTGAGCTACAAACAGATATCTCTGGATTTCTTTCTTTCATCGGCGTCGTTTTCCAAGTTCTTCACTCTCTTTTGTTAAATAAAATCTGCAAGGGTGTAGGTTTTTTTTAAACCAAGAATACAACGAACGCACTAACTCTTTTTGGGTATATCCACTTTTTGAAGAAAATGGACTCACTTTTATTCTGGCAAATAATATAAATGATAAGGCTTGACAAATCTAGGTTATCAAATAGACATTTGATTGATTAACAATCAAACATTCCTAACAATTATTTTATTTCCTTAAAATTTGGCCGCGAAATATATATATACGCCCGATTATCTTTGTAGTTTCATACCATTAGGCCATTTAAGATTGCAACAACCTGAGACTTACTCTATTCGAAGATGTTATATTAAGCGGCAAATAAAGTGACAGACTTTATCTCACTGAACAGATAAATGTAGTGATGGAAAAGTTCTGCAGGATTTCAGTTTTTTGAGCATCTTCCGTATTTTTCCGTACATTCTGATTTTTGTTTTTGAGCATTCTGTAGGCTGTAAACTGATATTTTAAGTGGACAGAAAATACTCATAGTAATGCGGTCTCATGGACTTTTCTTCACAAACAGCACTTTCGGAAATATAGCAGCACCTAAAATGTAATTTTCTGCTTAACACATAACGCAACTGATAGTGAACACCTCACAAACTGATCATTGCAAAGGGACCAATTATCAATACCAATTAGCATATAAAGAAGAAATATTACTAGAGGTTTGCTTGTCCTAGTTTCAGGATACCTCCAACATTCATACACAAAATATTGTATGAATGTTGCCTGCAGATATATTTAAAATATATTATATTTCATTACCGCCAGGTATAGTTTTGAAATATATCTGATAAGTCTAAGATGGCATAGAAATAAATATAAGTTTAAAACTGTTTGAGTAGAGGCGAAAATTGGCCGAAAAGGTCTAGAATTCTTATTACCGGCTGACGATTATGCCCAAAACCATCTTGTCCGATTTCCTGATATTACCAAAGTGAAATACCATGTTTGAGGCTTCATGTGATATTTCGTTGATAAGCTACGCCCTCTCTCTCTCAGACACATATACACATTCACATCATTAGCTAGATAATTTGTTCATACGTTGGACATCTTACAACATATAATCTCACAAAGATTGAGATCGCAGTAAGTAATTATGAGATTTTTTTCCACCATATGTTCATGGTACGTTGATAAGTCACAGTGCGACATCTTAAAGTTGGACGGGTGAATGATGAAAACGCTCAATGTTCACAAAATTAATAGCAGGCTCTGCCAGAAAAAAACTCTCTCCATGCTTCTTCCCAGAACTGCAAGAATAAATACAAATATAACGTCGTATCGGGAAGTGGACTTGCCACCACTCCTCATTAGGCTACACCACCGGGTATATAATACCTTATTCTGATTACTCAGGATACCTGCAACATTCATACACAGAATATTGTATGAATGTTGCCTGCGGATATTTAAAATATATTATATTTCATTACCGCCAGGATGATACTACAATGTCTTCAAAGACTGGAAGAGCTTTCTTCTAGTCTGAGGATCAGAAATAGGACTTTTCGAGAATGAAGAGATGATATTTGCCAAATTAGACCCTTTCATTGGTCCCGAACCTGCTGTTGATATGTCTTTAGGCACATGTCTGTGAAGCTTCCAGTCATGGGTAGCTTCAGAGCATTCACCCCTATGGATGAGCAGAGTGGGTTGTCAGCAGTCTAACGCGGGAGGCGGGAGGACCGGACAGATATTAGTGAGATGATGGTGTGTCTTTCACAGGCTTCTGGTTGGATCCCTTACCTTAGGTCGGAATAGGATCTCTCGGACCAGTTTGTAGTTGTTTTTCTTTAAGGAGCTATATGGGTCGAGTGGGATTTTGGATAGGGCAGGATTTGGTTCCTCCCCATAGTACAATAATAATAAATAATAGATGAAATGTGCAAACTTGGTTCTATCAACCCACAGACTCCAGCTTACCACTAAAACATACTCATCACCAATATACATACAGACATGTATACATACAGACAACACTGAGTCGCATTGGGCTCCATATCCACTCGCTCTTCCTCTCTCTCAAACAAATATCATAAAAATGTAAACTACAAACTTCATTCGAGTAATAAAATATTCTTTCCTTCCTGTGGGGCTAATGTTTTCATCAGAATTACCGCGATTTGAGACGCCAATACAAGATGGGATATATATATTTTCTAAAAAATTATGAAAAAAACAGCATCCCCTGAACTAAAACTTAAATTTGATATTACTCACAGTTACAACAAGGAGATTTCACGCCACTGTTGCGGTTAATATTAATTAAATCAAACCGTATAAATCATGACTTTTTTTTGTGTTAGTTCCGCGATTTTCGCAAGTATGACTAAACTTGGTGCCATCTGCACTGTTCATGTAGGAGTTAACTTTTTTCTAAAAATTTTCATTTGAAACTTTACCATTTCAATACTGAATAAATTCAGAGCTTATATGAGGCTTTATATAGCTGTTTTTTGATCCCCTAATTTGTTAGCCTGTTAAAACAGACTTTCATGAGATAAATAATACTGGGAGATGACTATACTATATTTAGTCAAATCCTCTTCTACTGTTAGGTGTAGAGGTACTGGGAGATGAAGTGATGGAATACATCGGGGAAAGCTGCCAGTGGGTTAATTTGATGCAGGGAATCAAAATCAACAAAAAACGAAAAATGAGGAAAACTGAATGAATTAAAAATAGCAGCCAGCAAGTATGAGGGGAGGGGGGAAGACTCAAACAAAATATTTTATATGCAACCTGTTATAAAGGAAACTTGTGGAAAATTGAATCTTTTAACTATAACATACTTTCTGATTATAGTGAAAACGTAGAAATGATTTTATACACACATACACACCACAGAGATATGACGTTTCTTCCGTCAATTATCAATGCCATTTAATTTATGATTATTTATATTCTACTAAATAGGTTCACCACCCACCCTCTGGGAAAACAAAAACAACCCAGCGTGCGGCATTTGTGTTTTAATTACAATTCGATTCAAGGATCTAAAACATATGCAAGTGAAATGAGAAAATTGTGCCAGTCAGAAAAATTGTACAGTTGCGAGCATGATGCTGGACGGCCAATTATTGAAAGAGAAAGGCAGAGAGAGAGAGAGAGAGAGATGGTAGTCACCATTTCCATTTTCCATTTCCTATCAATTACCAGTATCTATCTATGCTTTCATCCTGGGCAAATAAACAACGCAAAATTTTACAGCACAAATATTGCAAAAATTATAAATAATTTTAATCATCAAATTTTTATTTTTTATGATCTTTGTTTTATTAATGTAATTTATATGTAGAGGTATATTTTGAAAAGTAAGGAAGGGTCACCTTTAATACTAAATTTTCATATATCTATCGTAAATTTAATGATTTGCTTTAACAAAAAAATAATTCTGGCATACAATTCTCTTTCTGGACTTAATCTTGCAGTAATGCTGAAATTTCAATTTAATTTTAATATGGTAAATACAGCGGCAGCTTTTTTTTTTGTTATTTTCAAGACAGCAGACTTTTCCTTCTCGGAATTAGTTGTGCGAGAAGAAAATTTATGAATACAAAATTTCAAGTTTTCCAACTTCGACAAAAAATTATAACCAATTATTTTTTATACACACTTTTTTGCCACAACAAGGAATTGCGGCTTTCCCCGTAAAATATAATGATTGTGTATTGTTTAGAAAAAAATTACATTTCTTGAAGAGATTCCAATTTTCCGATTCTGCAAGTAACAACCGATTTTTCGGTGTACATTAAATATTGAGTAATATATTACTTTATGCAATTAAACGTTTTTGTCATAATTGTTGGGGTCAATAGAGCTGGAAAACAGCAGAGATCTTTTCATTGTGATAGACCGCGCTTCATTTTTTTTGACCATCGACCATTTTTTTGTGCTCGGTCTTGATAAACATTGTGATGTCACAGACGCATGCACAGGGCAAAATCGTTTCAGTAAACTGATTTTTATCGTGTTTCCTAGTACAACCTGACGAAAGCCCAAATCAAAATGAAGGGGCGGCCAAACTAAAAGGGGGACAAATTGCTGGTTACTTTCTTTTTTTTCTTGTTGAAAGAGGAATTACTGGGATTGTATCACACTTCCTCAAATGATGTCTTAAGGTCTCCTCAGACCGGAAAATGATCATTTTTATAGAAATGGTTCTCTCTATTTTCTATGATCAGCCTCAATAATAAAAATGTATATATAAATATTATAACTTAACTCCGTTAATTTTATTCCCCGTACACCTTCCCTTTCACTGTTTTTCTCAAAACCATCTCCAACACTTTTCTTATAACCATAATTCACTTATAAAACATTTTTTTTTTAGTTTATTTTAATTGGATTCTGGGAGAACTGTGAGTTACTCGGCTTCCTTTATGTACTATACTATAGAGTCCCAGCGGTTCTTATTTTTTAGCATTAAGGACAACAATTAATATTGTTAGTTTACAAGTTTGAAGTTTGAACTTTCCAATAGAAGTTAAAAAGTTCAATAAGAAAAAAGTGTGCCTGATTTAAATCAGACTTTCTTAATGAAATACTGTTTTATATTCCCTATGTGCTACTTAATGATTTATATAAATAATACTAAACATTTAAACTTTTTAATAAGATATTGTAATTATATTTAATATTCATATTCTATCTTTTTGTCATACGTAATGCATTTTTTTTTAAACAATATTTTTCCCTTAGTTCCTTGTATATTCCCTCACATTCCACTGCGTTTCCACAAGTTTTTCTTCAATTGGCGAACCACGTCCATTTCTGAAATATTTCTAATATTTTTGAAATGTGAGAACAACATAAATAATTAGGTAGAGTTTCATGCACGAAGTTAGGAAAAGGAAATTTCATATACATACATAGAACTAAATTGTATTTAAAAAAAACATGCTCTGACCCAATATTCAAAAGTGCTGCACCAAATGTCGGCGGAGATATTTTTTATAATCTCGTTTACCTATATTGAATATCCTGATGAGTATATATACATATAATAGAACAACAGGCTACATAATAAATAGAAGTTTGTTACGAGAACGAATACAGTCAGTCAGCAATGATGATATATTCAGAATATTCTATATATTCAGAATATTTGTGTGGAAACTTGTAGTGAAACAGCAAATGCCTCGCTTTGTAAAAATTGTTGGAAAATTGCTTGTTAATGATAGTTTTCACTTTATTTGTAAATATTTAAACAATGCGTATAAGGACTCCCA
Organism: Triatoma infestans; assembly: GCA_011037195.1. Taxonomy (NCBI): domain Eukaryota; kingdom Metazoa; phylum Arthropoda; class Insecta; order Hemiptera; family Reduviidae; genus Triatoma; species Triatoma infestans. The sequence continues at coordinate 5,569 of JAAEAF010014509.1, forward strand.
ATTATCATCATTTTTTCCAGGGATAAAAAAACAGTAAATGGAATATGATGTCTATGTGAAACTAGAAGTAACCAATTTATTGGTTGACGACCATGATGAAGAAGCGCTAATGGAATTTAACAAAGAGTTTGAGTCTCAAGCAATCCTTCTTCAAGACAAACATACAAATATGATTTTGTGTTGTTTTAAATACGGTCACCACTGTTTGGTGAAGAAAAAAAAAGTGTTCGCAGGGCAAAAAACGAGGGTTTATTATATTATATATAGAAATTCCACTTTACTAATTTACCATAAACAAACTAATTCAACTAAATTTAACAATAAAAAACAATGAAATCTGGAGTTTCAATTTATAAATGTTTATTGGGTGCTTCAGAATTTGTGCAGAGAAAAAAAGGCTACAAAGTGAAAGTGTTTGTGTGTGCATGCCTTTTTTTTTATTTACAAACTTACCATTCCTTCCAGACCAAGCTGTTGCTGTTGTTGATGTAGCTGATGATGTTGTATGACGGCCAATGGATTGGTGACCGTGGCCGTGGACGCACTGGCCGCTGCTGCAGCCGCTGCAGCTGCTGCTGCCGATGTAGCCAGGTAGAAAGATGAAGGATGTACCAAATGGTGGTAAGACCAGAGATAAGGTGCCTGATGCTGCTGTTGCGGTGTTTGTTGCTGTTGTTGTGGCTGTGGTTGCTGTTGTTGCTGCTGATGATGATGGTGATGATGATGGTGCAGTACTTGTTGCTGTTGTTGTTGCTGTTGATGGGCCGCCGCTGCAGCCGCTACAGCTGCTGCCCAACAATCACCGCCTGTCGGTCCTCCAAAGAGATATCTATTTTCTTCGCCACCGAAATACGGCACCTCAAAATTTTGATAATAAGCAATTTTGGCTGGTATATCTTCTCCAACGAATACTTCTAAATCGTTTTCGTCAATTATATCCCAGAAAAACTCCGTGTTTTCTATTTTCTTGACCAGAATAATTGAATAAATAAATTTATATGTCGTTCTACCGAAAGTGCTCTATTTACTCCACGTAAAGGAGGAAGTCGCACTCGGATAAACGGTCAATGGAATTTTTTTTTCTCGAGAGGAAGAATGAAAAATAAAAATAGCTATCAGACCCGGTGAGAGAGAAAGGAAACCGTGCGCGAGAAGGAAGAAATGTCGAGAAAAGAAATGAAAATAGAAGAAAAGAAAAGCGCAGAGAACACGATGCTAATTCGAAACTCTAAACCTACTAGATGGAATCACAGTTCGAAGAATTGACATTTTCTTTGTATTAGAGATTGCTAATAGTAGAGCCCAGTTATTTGTAAAATATTTACTATAAGTAATATTATAATTAGAATTATTCAAATATTAAGTATATATGTGTGTGTGTGTGTATTATAAATAGATTAAGAGAAAGACTTTAGTTGCGATATGTTGATTGTACACAAGTGTTTATTTTAAATATTATTATTTAAGTTGTAAGTGTGAGAATTAGTTTTATTATATTATACATATATAAAAAAGTTTTTTTTTTTTTACTTTATTATTATTAGATTATATAAATATATATATAAATATCATTTATATAAAGAGTATAAAATAGAGATTGTCTTGGAAGAAAGATTGTTAAGATTGTCGAGAAAATAATGATTGTACAAGAACGGAAGGCTACAGATGAGAGGCAAGCGGCCGACTGATGTTTCGCTGCCAAGTACCCTCCTCTACAGGTAGGAGGGATCAACAAGCGCTGGTCTTAGTATACGGCGCAGCGTTGGTGGGGGGTTGAACACGAAGCCGACGGCCAACAACGATCTACAACGGACATACACGACTTATTTCAACTCTCTCATTTTTCCATTTTATTAATTAATTTTGTTTATTTTTTAATGCTTCCTCCAAAATATTCAAGAATATGAAGTAAATAAAATTTAATGTAATGTAAATCTGCAATTAATTATAGAACTTAAACAATAAAGTTACTGTTTGTTAGATCAATTTGTCCAATCTTCAAAATAGTAAAAGTTCAAGATGTTTGATTCACCCTTTTAGGTCATCAAAGCATTCCATCTTTGATTGAAGCTTATCAATTTGGAATAATATTCGCAAACTGCAGGTTTTTCTAAGTGCATGTAGTATCTCAGGACAATTCGATAAGTAATGTAATCTATACCCCCCAAAAAAAGACTATCTTCCTGGCTCAAATTGCGAACAAACATCTTTGAACGTTATTGATATTTTCTGCATCAGAAGATGGTTAGAAAGAATTTAGGAAAAAAATCTTATGCAAAACACTCACATGGCTTTCTCTTGTAACCACCACTGTCTCCTCCTGTAAGTGAATAATTGAGAAATATTGAAATAATTGAAATTTGTACTACTCAGCTGCCATATAGATGATATAGGTGACGAAAAGGGTACATATTGGGTAAAATCTAAGAGGCAGCTAGTAGTTGATTGCAGTAAAAAACACGCAATAACTATTGAATTCTAATGGCACAGATTCCTCCCCTATAATACATTTTTCCGGTAAAATGTTTGAAATAAAAGTGACACGGTTATATCTGTGGTGCAAGTAGCAATCTGTAGCAAGTAGCAATATGTAGCAGGTAGCAATCTGTAGCAAGTAACAATATGTAGCAGGTAGCAATCTGTAGCAGGTAGCAATCTGTAGCAAGTAACAATATGTAGCAGGTAGCAATCTGTAGCAAGTAGCACTCTGTGCAAGTAGCAATATGTAGCAGGAAGCAATCTGTAGCAAGCAGCAATCTGTAGCAGGTAGCAATCTGTAGCAAGTAGCAATCTGTAGCAAGTAGCAATATGTAGCAGGAAGCAATCTGTAGCAAGCAGCAATCTGTAGCAGGTAGCAATCTGTAGCAGGTAGCAATCTGTAGCAAGTAACAATATGTAGCAGGTAGCAATCTGTAGCAGGTAGCAATCTGTGCAAGTAGCACTCTGTGCAAGTAGCAATCCAAATGGAAGGAAAATTGTTGTAGCCAAGCTTAACGTTGCTCTGGTTTCTTAAGAAAATTCCAAAAAAATCAATTTTCCCGTAAGCATATTTCAAATAAAAATGTAAACTGTATAGTTGTTTACATACATGAGATTAAACGAAAATCAAGAGAGAGCTTTTTTGTGAGAAAATCGCAAAAAACTTGAAATTGAAAAAAAAAATTCAAATCGCACTACTGGTTGATGAATTCAGACCGAAACTTTCGTGTCAGATACGGAGGGTACCTAAACATAATACCTAATTGGTGCTTCCTGCGATTTTTCGTTTTTCAAATAAACTGTTTAAACACTTATATATATATATATAATTGTATCACCGTAGGCACCGTTGGGGTGGCACAACAAACCACTTTTGTCGCAGAGCACAATACAAAATATATATATATATACAAATACAAAGACTACAGCTCATAAAATAAAACATTTTTTCGTATTGACGGGACCTCAAACAACTATTTCCGGTGAAAACTTGATTTAGAAATGTTATACGATCGCAGTCCTTCCTCCTCCTAGCAACTGGAAAGAGAAGGTAAAAAATTACTAACAGTAATTACATTCCACTTACGTTTACAAACAATTCTAGTTGTCTACAATTTTGATCTAAACGCAATCGAATCAATATTCGATTGATATTAGACAATATAAGAAAAATATTGATCTGATAATAGGCTTGCGAACTGAGAGAAGCCAGAATTTAGAAATCTCTATCTGAAAGCAAAAAGTCCATAAAATAATACAAAGTGAAATGCAAACTATTAAAACTAATTTGCAAACCTCTTTCACAGCACTACAATGGATATGAACAAACAGAGATCTTCACTAACTGTTGTTCTTAAGATTCTGGTTAGTTAATTTCATATTAAATTTACTGATACAGTTAGGTAGAAAATTTAGTTATAATGAAAGAAGATAGTTGTAGATTAGAGAGGCAGAACATCTTGTCTACCATTCTCTAGTTAAATTACTGAAACCAGAGGGTAGAAACAAAAAAAAATGCAACTCTGTCTAACAGCAAACATTCATTTTTAATATTTCAAATAAGATATTTCATTAAGATTAAGTTTATTTCATCGATTTGCTTGCTTAACATTTCTAACCGGAACCAAAAAACAAGTAATTTATAATAAAAAAAATATTGTATTATTTTTAATGAAAAACATGCAGTGCAAATTAAATTAAACTAACAAAACAATATAATATTAAGATGTAAACACTTGACACAAGTAATAACAATGTTACTTTACATCAATCCCGCATTACACGCGTGTAATGCATGACAATCTAATGGCCCCTAAACAGATACTGACTATTAATACACTACCTTTTGTAGTGTACCACCGTACTTACCTGTAGGAGGAAGTAAGGTGATCCTGTCAAATTTTAAAAATCATGTATTGAGCGAGAAAGGAGGATTCCTTAGTACGAAAAGGTAGATTTTTAGAAAAATCTCTCTTACTCACCCTTTCTCCATTTCACCATGTGCGTGTGTATGTAAGCATAATACAAAAATGGCAATTCAAAAACCTTTAGCTCTATGAGTTTTATTTGTAAATTTTTCTGCAAAAATTCATTCTAAAAAATTCATTTGTAGGTTTTAGGGTGAGTAACGTAAGATATTTCTCTGAATTATCATTTTGCTACATTATACGGTACTAATTTTATATAAATATTAATAAAAATTAAATTAGTTGCCAAATAATCCCGAATCCAAATAAATCAACTGACCGTAAGTACGACTTTACTGAACTGTTTATCACGATTAATAAATACTACGGATTTCTATAAAATTTGCTATTTCTATCTACAAAGACTATTCGCAATGGTTTGAAACATTTTTTTCCATATAAATAATGAAATCCCATTCTGAAGAAAATCGGTTTACAGGAAGTAGGACTTTAAGGCTAATTATACTTCTGTTGCAGCACATAGTGTACATTTTCAGTTATACTACTTTGAACTTTGTAACGTATAAATAAATCATTCGAAACTATATAAATTGCAATAATAGAAAATCGTGTGGATGTTCCAGACCGGATTTTGATTTTTCGTAAATAGGTTAATGATTTTCTGTGTTTAATATATTTTTCCGAGAAAACTGATTTTTACCATAGTTTCATAGTTCCGCGGGGTGGGGATGGGGGTCAGTGAAGTTCGATCTCTTTTTCAAAGGCTAATTTTCAATATACCTATGATTCTATCACCTATTATCGTCTGATTTTTTTTTTTTTTTTTGAGGAATTATCTCTATATGGGATAAAGTAGTAGTGTTACGTTAGCTGCTACGTTTCTGGTCATAATAGTAATAGGGAGGTGTGCGAAAAAGAAAATACACAAGTCTGATTTATGAAGCGTAAAAAAAAAAAAATTGCAATTTGAGAGTGATTTTATGGAATATTATAATATTGGTTCACTTGGGGTCAAATGAGTCACACTACTTTCCAGCTTGTGTTATTTAAAATGTGTACATTTATATTTCTTTTGACGTTTCGACGTTGTTGATCAGTTTCAACTTGGTATATTACAAAAACATTGGTATTTAGCAATTTGGAGAGAAATGTATATGAGTTGTTAAATAATTTATATTTAAATTTTAAATACATATAAAATTAATTCATGTAATAAACTGTCTCATAGAATAAAACTATATAATTATACTAATAATAAGTATTATTGTAAATAATCATAAGTATTAATAAATATAAATTGTTTAAAATTCATTAAGAATGTCTAGAACAAATTTGGGTAAAATGTAGATTGCAACTACAAATTACAAACTACAGTTTCATTAGCTGAAATGTTTTTACAGTAAACTAAAAATGTAATTGTCGGCAGTTTTATTATTTTTATCAACTAAAGTAATTGCAGTTTAAACTCATAAAAACAAGTAGTAGTTGACAAAAATTAGTTGCCAAAGGTACTACCAACTTGTATAAAACTGGCAGCCATAACTACTGGTCTCTTCCCTTTTGTATTTTACAATATGTATACATACTTAACATTTTTATATCCAAGATAATTTGTAATTTCTAACTTCCAACCTTGATCTGATTCATATTTGGCAAACAATTTTATGAACTGAACCTCATCACAACAAAAATAAATAGTAACTACAAGTTGGAATTTTACATTAGTTATAATTATAACTGCAAAAACAACTACCAATTATATTTTGTAGTTGTTAAACTACTCAACTAGTAATTGTTAGTTTAAAATGTAGCCAACTGGTTTTGTTAAATACATCCAAACTGTAAACAAGAAATTTATAAAATTCCTTTGTGTAATAAATAATCTTACTGGGCGAACAAGTTTTTTTTGAAAGTGACCAATAAATAATTTTGAAATAAAATGCAAAATTAAATAAAATGCATACATTTTAAATAAAATACTTCCTCTTACTAGGAGGAAGAGAAAGTAAAAAGCTGGAGACTGTTGTATGGCTACATCTCATTTGATCCCCTCCCCAAATAGTACAGATTGGTAGAAATATGGAGAGTACACTTTTAAATTGGTGAGGAGAGCAGGTAGCAGAAAAGAGGATCAAGATCTCCAGAACGGAAACAGCAGCAGCAACAATGATCGCTCCGTCACCAACACCGCATGAATAAGGTTAACCAAATTCAGATAGCTCCGCCGCCATACACTGCACATGTACCAGAGTTAAATAATTAATCAGTTTAATATTTCAAAGAGGTCCTTTTGGAAGGTAGGAGGTTGGCAGGAGGGGCGGAGCGCTTGGACAAGTGGGCTACACATACAAACTACACATCTTCACCGTAACAGAATATTCATACATGGAACCCTATACATTGGTGTCCCTTGTAGTGCGCACACACATACACACACACACTACAAGCAGTATATCACATGTGTGATAATAGCTACAGACTCCTGCCCCTGCAACCATTCCTACCTACCGGTCAACATAGAAACAAACCGGAAACCAAGTGTTTGTTACCGACATTACATAAAAGCTACTAAAACATCCGTATAAAATGTTTTATAAGCTTTAGTCTCTCGCACCGTTACAAAGGAACCGGGAGAACTGGAAAAGTTGCAGCATACTGGCAGTGTGCTTACCGAAGGCCTTACATCATCGTGCTTACTCTTACCTATGTACAAAATATATACATATTCATATATATATATATACTGCTTCCTCTCATCTACTGTTGATTATTGTGCAAATGACTACCAACTGCCAGCCTCACCCCCACCCCACTAACACCTTGCAATATTTATTTTATTTACAATGGTACTTTTTTTCTCTGTGCTTAACGTTTGTATTTTTTGTGTATGTGTATGATGTTTGTTTTATTCCATGTTCCTTTGCAAGAAGGAATGACATTAATTTGCATGACAAACTGCTAAATTCTACCGTTGAACAGACAAAACCTCTCCTCACACTCTCTCTTCTGCAGGTTTTTTTCTATTCCTAAAATAATTCTTTTATTCTATGTTAAACTGTGACGTCAGCCAAATAATATCAACCTACAATTGTAATGTTTGAATAATTAGTGCCAGTATCATAAATTTTCGACTTAGAAACAATGAGCAGCTTGTCAGTGGCCCTTTCTCCAATGGCAATCCTTAACAATGGCGAAAATTTCAACTTTTTTTTTTTAATGGCGTATTATTAGACAGTTACATATAGCTGTTAACTGAATTACTAATTTTTCATAATTATTTTTATAAATTTAGATCATTGCAAATTCTAATACAAATGATCATTACTATGATCATTTAGATAATAGCAAATTGCCCAACATATGCAGGAGAAAATCTGAAATTACAATTACAGCCTTGCAGACATCACGGATACAGATTCAACAGAAATCTTTCGTATTTCAGTGTGAAAGTAGGGCACTAGCAGGAAGCTATAAAACGTTTCTTTGTTTAAAACGAAAAGATAGAACTCCTCATACCCAATTGATGACAGATGTAGAAATTTACTGAAGTCTGTGAATGGAGTTCAAGGTGATCCTATCATTCTCCTCCTTCTCCAGAACCATTCAAAACAAATTTCCGCGAAAGAAGTTTCAATTAAAAATAGTAGGGGGGAGGGGGGATCTATAGGGGTAGTATCCCAAGTTTGTAGCTAAAAATTTACAATATTTAGGTGAGGAGGTCATAAAGAAGGTGGTTGATGTTTTACTTGTATACCTCAGCAGTCTCATTTGGAAAGTCTCATTTCCAAACCAATAAAGCTTGTACAAATTTAAAATTAAGCTAATTCACAGACGTCCAAAACCCGAAATAGTGCATATATGTTTGTAATGAGGCGTGATATATTCATTAGGATGCAAGTATTTATTGGAGGACTCATAGTTATCAATGAAAGGGAATATATGGTTGAGTATATGCCAGCCAGGAATGGAAAATTTTAAAACATTCAAATTATTTTTATAATTTTGGGAATCACTGTTCAAGACAAAGCGGATACGGGGTGGAAATTAGCATTTCCTGAGCATAATAACCGCAACAGGTACATTGCTTAACACAAAAAATTATTATTATTATTAAGTAATATGAGTTTACGACTTAAGTTTTTGTGATATAAACGAAGCTCTTTCTTGACCAACATCTGTAAGAATTACAAAAGGAAGTGAGATAAATTTGGGCAGGCTAAAAAGGTAGTGAGTAACACCCTTATGCCCTTAGATATATCAATAAGTATTCAGAATGAGTGCCCCGCAGAGTGTAAGAGAGTGGGAGTGATAGAGGTAGGGGAGGATAAGCGCTCCCAACCAGTTCCAACTGTAAACCTCGGGGAGTCATAGGTAACATAGTGAATGTAGTAAAAGAGGGGAGAATGGGAAGTGGAGGCGACGGCGGCTCGGGTATACAGCGATGCCGGCTGGATACCATATATACACCCCAGGGGGTATGTAGAAATATGTGGTGTAGAGCAAGGGAGTTATAAAACAAACCAACCCTATGTGCAGCAGGTACACTAGAAGCAAGCAGTACCTCCTGCCAACAGCAGCAGCAGTAGCGGTACGAAGGCTGACCGGCTGGCCCATCCTACCGGCTCTACTACGACGGTGTAATGCTACTAAATATAAAACGTTCTTTTTTTACTTTTTAGTTTGGAGGGGTAGGTGGTGAGGTGATAGCCGACCGGATGTGCAGAAGTTTGTGCGTTTGAATAAGGAAATGTTTGGTGCGCTTATGTCTCTATTTCCATTGAACTGTTCAATAAAACAGATATATTCTACAGAGGCTCCGTGCTGCTCTCTACATTCATACTTACTACCAACACCGGAAATTCCGGAAATTGTTAAAAAAGTAATTCTAAAAAAAAAACAATCTCTTGAAGCTCATAAGTGTGGTATTTCCAATTGAGTGTAAAAATAGGTTTTGTTAAATATCAAAAGAATTTGCCAATCACATCTAAACAAAACTGGTGGGACACACACACACTAGTTTCTTACTGCTGTTAATAGCATTATATACAAAATAAATTTCCTTTACCTAAAATTTTACTCATTTGTCATAAATATGGATGTAGTGGGAGCAAGTATACCCACCACCCAGGGTCGATTATATTCTAGTTCAGAAGAAAGCGCCAATAACATTGAACCAACATATAACACTTGAAATTAAACCCCATAAGTATCTCTGAACTAACTAAAAATTTGGTTTTTATCTGTGCAGTTAATCTTACCAATTAATAGAAAATCATTATAGTCATTTCCAAGGGAATACAAAACAAATAAAGTCGCAATATCGGTTAACCAATTTTCTTCAAAGTAGCAATTCTAGAAATACTTTTGAAATTTGTATTTATAAATGTTATTACTATTCTTCTTCTTCTTCTTGTTATTTTTTTTTGGTTTAAGGTGCGTCAACATCTATAGTCATTGGCACCCGGAGCCTTCTCAGTGCACTGCCAGCCTCCGAACAGTGTTCTCTCTTACAGACAACACTGTCCATCACCCGACAGTGAGCTGTAGAGGCTCCTAGGAAGAAAAAAATCTAAGGGTAGCACTCATGGACTCGAACTATTATTATTATTATTATTATTATTTTCAACAATTATCCAGAAATAGAACTGGTATGTACAAAACAAAATCTCCAATAATAAATAATAAATGCGAGGAGATCGTTTCTGAATAGTGTTCAATTCTATAATTTATTTTATAAAAATTGTTAGCAATTATAATAATGTATTATTGGGTAAACATTATTTTCTCGACGAATGATATGTCACAATCTCAAACACTCAGGACTTTCTAGATATCCGAATAACCGAAGCCTTGTAAGAAACCCTAAGTGTGTTTGTATTGTGGACGAACTGCGTAAAATTGTAGAAATGTATAAGGTGAGAGTGTTATTATTATTATAATTATTTTCTTGGAGGCTCATTTCTTACAAAATTATCCCAATATTTATTCTTTATTTTCTTTCCCATTATAAGGAAATAGATCGGGACCATTTATACGCGACAATGAGTAAACAACAAAACAAGCCTAGCAACAACATTTTAATTAAGATGTGAGGGAAAAAAGAGAAGAATATGAAGAGAAGAAATCAGATAAATTAGGTAGAGGAAGGATAATGACGCAAACAGAATTTAATCTAGTGAACAATGAAGGAACACAAAAAGGGTTTGAGGGATGGGGGAACTGTTTTGTCAATGTGAGCTTGGGTGACAGCTTTATTAAACAATGATTTAGATTTTTAGCTATCAAGGGGGTGTCGCATCGACGGCAGTACTCTTTGGCGGCTGCAGACTGCCTCTCTCTTACTCACTCTCTCTCACTTTACCTCGCACAAGAAGACTGGCGGAGAGATGTGTTGGTGGTTGCAGCACTGATTGGACCCACTAAGGTAGTTAATTAAGCGCGATGACAATGAAAAGGTCTATATTATAGCCGACCCTGCCGCCTCCAGTATCTTCATTCTGTACAGCCAACATCCAACAGTTTACCACCTCCTGCTTCTTTATTCGATAGCGAGTTTTTGAACATTTAAATTGCTGATATACTTAATAATTAAAATATTTGAGAAATAACAAAAGATTCCATCCGTTCACCCATTTACTATCCCATTTGAAACAAGTTATTTAACAGCCAATAGGGAACTTTATAAAAATAATTTTTTTCAAAAATGATGGGTATCACTTTTAATTTCTGTTTCAGCTGTAAATAGAAATAATAATCTGGTGAGAAACATTCACACGACTCCCCCCCCTGCAGGTAATATAAATGGACAAATTTTCAATAAAGTTACTAATTAATTTTCATTACACTTTATACATTATAATTATATTTAATAGCGACTTTCATTATATTCAGCTGGCCTAACATGAGGTGGGGTAGAATGTTAATTAACTGTTGTTGGTAGGTAGTAACAGTGTTTACATCTATAATCCAGAAGAGATCGCCAAAACATTACACAAACTCAAATAACACTTAAAATGTAACGGCATATAAATTCCACAAACTTGATTCCACTTTCTGAGATTATGTTTAAAAAAAAAAGGTAACAGTTTTGTATGTGTGTGAGTTCAGTTAGCATTCCAAGTTTAACGGAACTCAGTGTAGACGAGAAAATTTCACTAAACTCGGACACCTATTGTGCAAAGTCGCAATTGCGCTTAATCGATTTCTTCAAATTTGGACTTCTAGCACTTCTTCTACAGCACGTCAATACTATATAACTGGTAGAATCATAAATTGTATCGAACTGGTACTTTAGTGGAAAGCTTAACACAGTATTCCCCGATAATAGATTCTCCCCGCCCCCCGCCACCGATAAGCAATTTTCCTATGAAAATGTTTCAAATAAAAGTGATAGGTATTTAGGTTTTGGATAGTATTTCAAGTTACAAGAAAATCGATTGGAGCCACTTTCGAGAAAATCGCAAAAAAATGAGAAAAACCATTCAGTAAAGTGGAACTTCCGGTTAATGGATTTTCCCTGAAACCTTCATTTCGTGATTTTCTTGAAATCGGCTCCAATGATTTTCTTTAAACTTCGTGTACTATCTACACACATAAATCCCTGTCACTTTTATTTGAAAACTTTTTTTGGGAATATTGATTTTTGGGGGTTCTGGGAGGGGGGAACAGTAGTGTTATGCTGTCCTCTAAAGTGCCACTTCAGTATAATATCCGGTTTTACCAATTACATAATTAATATTAACACAGATTAAAAGCATTGAGAGAATTACAAATTTGAAAAAATCGGTTTACCCAAAGCGCGATGTTACAGACTAGGTTATTGCGTTGTTTGAATTTTTCTCGAAAACGTCTACGATTTGATTTCAAGTGGGGAAGGTAAATTCACTTATTTTAATAGAAACATTTTTCCAGGAAAATTGATTTTTATGGTGGTTGTGGGAGGGGGGGGGGTCCAAGCTTATTTTTCTTCATTGTAGTTATTATTTATGCATTTTTTATTTTTCTATTTTGGGGCACCGCACATATTATTAGAGTTAACAGACACTAGATTATTCCAAAAGTGGGGTTAGAGAAAGTTGTATGAGTGTACACAGCAGAATTTTTTTTGTACTCAGAAAGACAACAGAAAGTTAAATTTCCAGTAAATCTCAATTTCGTAATTTCACACGAAAGTATTTCTTCTTACGAGAGTAAGAGAAGTAAAAATCCAAATTTCTGGCAGAAAACTGTTTCTGTTGCAGCAATCGTATGGGTTATATATTAACTTCAGTAAGTATAAGTGCCACTTTACTGGCAGACCAAATAACTAATTTATCCTACCAAATTATAATATATATGTTGTAAAAGCAATGTTTACAAATGTACGGTGATAACATCAATATCATTTATTTACTATATAATTTAATTACCACAACTGTCCAACCTTCTCAATATTACATATATATATATAAAATAAAAGAGAAAGATATATATAGGTGGACAGTAATAAAAACCGGTGGTGAGCTATAAGCTATATGAACACATATATATGGTGTTGTAAAAATTTATATGACAAAAGTTGTCGTACTATCCCAGCACACACCATCCACCATGTCCTACTACCACCGATTTCGATAATCTATAAAAGTTTTTTACGACACACATGCAGTAACTTCTTCATGGCCATATATGTAATAGTGAGTACAGAAGAAAGTGAAGAACATACTAAATACTAATATTAAATATTTAAGTCATAAAGAAGACAAATGCATAATATACGCCTAGGGATAATGAAAGCATAGTAAATTACTATATCAGTACATACACAAATCGGTCTGAAGAATGTACACTTGAACCACTATTTAAGAAAAAAGAAAAAAATCTGGCGTGCAATATTGCCAAGTGGATCTCATAAAGCAAACGCTATAAATGCAATTAATACAATGTCCATCTCCAATACATGTACATGTACAATCTAGCAATATTTACTAGCCTCTTACGTGACCATACATTACAAATAGATAAAGATGACGAGGGATTGCACTTGTTCAACTGAATGTGATATGTTTAGCCGTCACAACACTTTGGCAACATCTAAGGTCTCCCAGGACAATGTGATATGTTTACAGCTGATTAGTAAGCAACATTCCAAGTTTACAAAAAATTAATAGATCCCCCTTTTTACAAGAAAATTAAGAAAACTTGTATTGCCGACTCACACCACTTTCTCCCCACTACTCTTCAATACAGTTATATATATAAAATGACAAATTTTCTTTAAATTTCAAATTTCACTAACGTAAATATACAGTTGGTGGGGAGGGGGCAAATTGTCCTACCTATCAGCAGAGGCAGGTTGTAGAACCTATTACATTGTAGAAAAGCCAACATATTTCAATTTTAATGTTTCAAATTCCACTCAGAAAAAATTGGTTTTGTTGGAGATATTTTCTTCAAAAAAATTTAAAATGAAAAATAAAAAACATACTGACCATTGGTTAAAAACATTTTTTTAATATTCAGAGAATCTGAAAGCATGTAATTCTGGTAAAAACTCAAATTAAAATTTCTGGTCGCTCGCAATAGTTACAGCAATTAGAGAAAATACTAAAGGCCCCCAGATATTTGTAGTTTACAGTTTACTAAGTTTTAACGTAAATTTAATTATTATTTTTACACTTATTTTAATCGGAAACTTTGTGAGGTTATTTTCTCTGTGTTTTCTCTAAACGGAATATAACATTTTCACCTTCTTGCGATTTTTGTTACTTTCGAGATATTTTCTTCTCTCTCTCTCTCTCTCTCACTCACACACACACACACACACAATTTCAAAAGGCCAAAAATCCGCCTTCCGTTGTAAATTTAAATTATCAATTGTACAAATATAAATATTTTAATCCTAATGTAAATTTTCAATCTATTTGTTTTGTTATATATATATCAATCTATAATTCTTTCCATAATCAAGTTTCCATGGAAACAAAAGCCAAAATGAGTTTACAGATGAACGCAACTCATTATACTTACTAATATTGCCACAGTATTACCTACTAATATTGAATGATGGCGAGAGTAGTATGTATACAACATGCGCTATCAGTGTGGCCATCAGTCCCCTAGTCAGTCGGTTGTGGGGCCGGTGTGACCCCTGATAACAATACTCTATATCGCAGCTATTTCAACCTACTTGGACTTTAAAATAAAAGTTTTAAATCGCTCTCCATTAATCATATTTCCAAAAAGAATTTGTTTGTAAATATTTAAACATTTTCATTTATAAAATATTTTATAGTAAATTGTTGAAAGTAAAAATGAATATTATTTGTAATTTATTCCGGCCAATTCCAATTAACAGAAACGTGTGTCTTGTCTTCTTGATGATCAATTCTGCAATCAAACATTGCTTCGTTTCCTATTCTCCAAATCATCATATATTAACCTAAAACATATTTTTCAACATTTTTATATGTTCATTATTTTAAATTACCCGAGTTTTTATATTAGGAGATGGTATAGAGAGAAAATTTCAGAATAGCCGAGTGACAAACAGTGTGGTAGCGCTACTGGACGATGGTGTTAGCAGCGGTGAAATTCTTCAGGGGTTTAGCAGGTGGTTAAAACTCTTGTTTTAACTAGAGTTTAGTAGCTGTTTGCTAACTAGCTGATGCAGAACTTATAATGCTTCTTTAAAGCAGAGTTTGCTTATCGTTAACTACATTTTTAACTAATCATTATTAATCTTTATTATTTTCTTTAATTAAAGTAGTTTGCAATTATGTATTACAAGTAATGTAGTTGAAAATTACAACTAATGAAATATAAAATTGCAACTCGTGGTACTGAAGAGTGTTCCTGACTGCTTCAAAGCCGACTGAAGACTCGTTGACTGAAAATCAGGTGGACAATGATTCAAGCTTCGAATGTGGCACTTTTTTTTTAGACTGAAATCCGAGTAAGAGCTTGAAGCTTCTTAAAAACTTTACAGTCGCCATACGCCGTTTATGTATGGTGGTGGGCGTGAGGAACAGCGGTTAGATGTTCAGTGTTAGATGATAAACACTAGTACGGTTGAGGGGCAGATGTTGACAATGTGTGGTGGGGAGCGGTCAACACCGTTGTGGAGAAATTTCACACCACTTTTCTTCTTATTCCATGATAGAGTTTTTGTCTTGGGGAAGAGAACACAATATTTCAAAAAGTGCATGCTGATAGGCTGCCAATATTTGGGAAACCACATCTGCTAAAAGTGGCCAGCCCATTCTATCATTTAGATTATTAAGAAGTCATTTATCTCGAAATAGTTTGAAGCTAATTCAAATACCATTGCTATCAATTGAACTAGTTATATATAACTAGTGGTAGTTATATATATCAAATACTTACTGCTCATTAAAATAACACCAACCAATAATAAAAAAATATTTCTCTAGATTCTTAACATTACTTTCCCAAGAAAATCATTCGTTATTAACTAAATGAAAAGTTCTTATTTATATTTTTCTTTTTTAATGAAGTTTCAGTTCATGAGAAAGAGGAGAACCTTCTCATAACTTCAATAAATTTTTAAAACAAGCTTTATTTAGGTTAAAGTCATTTTTTTGTTTTAACTTTTCATTTAAACAAAGTAGTGTGAGTGGAAGCGAAAATGTATACATTGGAAGAACGAATGATTACACAGATGGAAAGAAGTTGGTCGCGGCACAAAGAAAGAAAACTTTTATGGAAAAAGAAAGAAAATAATTCTCACCCTGAAGAAGTTTGGAAGTTCTAGAGGAAATGAACAAATAAATGGTAATGATAAAATGTTTAGGGGAACGATGTGTAAAGAAGAAAGAGACAAGCGATAGTATATTGCGAAGGAGAGGTTTACTAGTGCTCCCAACAACAACAAGGCCTCTTCTGAACATGATCAGCAACAACGGTGGCTGAGTGGGACCAGATGGAAGAAAATCAAAGTGATTGCTATGGTGGAACAATAAAGGAAGCTGGAGAGCAGCTCTTTCTGGTGCGTTGGTAGCGTGAACTTTGTGCCTAGAAAGGACAATTTACTACAATACAATACATACATACATACATACATACACACTAAGAATATGAAACTGAGGGCACTTTCTGGCCGATACAAACAATACACCGAAACAACACACGCACACACACACACACATACGGACAAAACAAGTTTGTAACAGTACTTGTAGCACAATCAGCGTACAACATACAAAGTTCAAGTATTCACTCGTTGTTGTTGTTGTTGTTAGTTCCATCTACTAGCAATGAACTACAATCAACATCCCCCCCCCCCAACCAACAAGCCTAACATGAACACCTTCCTAACCGACTAAGAAAACTCTGTAATTTATTATTATTCCGGCTCTAATAATTTACTATTGCACAAAAGAGAAAAGAAGACTGGGCTGAATGGACTCTAAATTGATCAATGAATGTAGTGAGTGATTAGTCATCATAATTCACACAATTCTCTTCACTTTAAAGTACATTGTGAAGATGAATGAATATAATGGCCTTAAATAATAAATGTGATTGAGAATATTAAAGTTCAAAATTTGAATAAAATGAATAAAATATTTATTTGTTTCTTTTTCCTTAAAAAAAACTAACGGTTCAACATTTATGTCGATAGGTTACAAATCAACAAACAAAATCTGGTGTGAAACACTCACACGACTTTCTCTAATTTACATAGTTTCGATTTAATTATTTATATGGCAGTCGTTGGAACCGTTTTTGAGAAAATCACAGAAAATCGAAAAATATATTCAGTGAAGTGGTACTTCCTGCAAGGCGGATATTGGCCAAAACCTTATTGTCGCGTTCCCTGTAATATCTGAGCGAAATATCAAGTTTCAGCTTTCTGCTAGTTTCCGTTTTTGAGAATGCTGACAAAAGAAACATACGTATACAAACACAGTTTTACTTGACTTGGAAGAAATACAGCTCCATATCCTTTGCTACTGCGAAGGCCTGGCAGGAGCAAAATTCCTTCAACAAGGCTATATGGAGGCACCCTTAGGTAGCTTTGACGCTTGCTAGGAGAACCTGACTTGATATGCACTCACCGCCAGTGGTTAACTAATTTAACTGGGGGATTCCATACGGATCCTTTTGAGTGGTGGTGATTGTGGGCAACTGAAACCTCTCCCTCCTTTTCTTATTCTCTTCTATTCCAAGCAGAGTTGAGCTTGTTAAGCAGGAGCCACATCAAGAAGATCTCTGAGCAAGTGTCTACTATTAATAAAGACTAATGAATTTAGTGCAATATTTTAATTAAATTTGATTACCAAAAATGCTAAATGGATTGATAGTAAATCAATAAATAAATAAATAATAGATAAAATAATAATAACCAACGACATATTTGGATTAAGAAAGCAGGATTTTCTTGTTCAGAAATTAGGTTTCGAACAGCTATCAATACGCGTATACTGCAAAGTTTCTAAGACGAAGATGAAGCCAAGCCAATATTGCATAGAATCTCACACATCATATCCGCAATATTCAACCAAACCAAAACCTCAATAATACTTTGCCAATCGTTCACCACAATAATACGAGTACTATATATATAGAACTTGGATATTGTCAAAAATTTATTCATTTTAATCATTATGCCATGATAATTGAATAAAAATTGTAGTTCTATCATATATGAGACGCCCACTTGCCACACCCTATAAACTGCACAAAATAAATAGAGACACAAAAAATGATAAAATAATATACAGTTCTCTTAAAAATATAAATACAAATAAACATTGTAGAATTAAATTTAGACGTGGAGCTTTTATGTTATCACAATATAAAATTAAGTATAATACACTTGGAGTATTTGTTATTTATATAATTTTAGCATAATTAAGTGAGTTAATCGATATGGCAAATGAAAATACAAACAAAATAGTACAATCTAATAGGGAAAACAAAACCTGTAATCCAGTAATCTGGTAACTTTTTCAGAATTCCTGGAGTCTGTGAAGGGTCCTAGTCTAACAGCACTAATACACACTTTTGCCTTCATCATCAAAAAACAAACACGCGCACACACAATATACTTAATGTTTTTGGAGTCAGCTATACTGGATAATATCGTATGATATTTCCATTATAGCAAGGTCCTTCCTTATTAATTGTGACCGCTTTCAGATTTCCTTTATCTTCTGATTCTGCTTCAACAAAAGCTCGTGAAGTTCAACACTAACCAAGTTTCTCTGCTAACAGTTGTTTTCTCTATCTTTATGATCCAATCAGTAACCGAAATAGGGCCAGCAAGTTTGTAAGTGGAAATTAACGTCTTCAGATGAATTTGACTGACTGAAATTTGTGATTCATTTTTTTCGAGATTTTCTCAATAAATTGTTCTTTTTTTTAACTTTACTTTTACTATCCAATGCTTACAAATTCCATTCAGATCACTTTAATTTGAAAGATTGATCAAGCGCAACTTTATAGAATAGATTCTAGAGTTTTGCTTTTAGAAATTCTCTCGGAAATGGCCATTTTCTTTAAAGCTGAAACGCTCACTATTACACAATTATAAACCTAACACAATTAAATGAAATAAGTTTAATGGAATAACTGATTTTAGAGGATTTTAAGAGAAAAGAGGTGAGTTTGGATTTCTGTAATTATTGCAATCTGATTTTGGACCCTATATTGTGGATTACAGTGTAAATCAATACAGCTACCTCCTGCCCTATGTGTTGAGAGCCAACCTGTACCCCCATCGCCATTATTTATTTAAAAATTGGAGAAACAACTAAACTTTCGGAACAAATGCCAAATTTAAAGTAAAATATGATAATGTTATAATTATACTGCCAGCAGTAAGAGATGGTTGTCTGAATGTTTGATACCACATGTTTTTATCGATTCGTGAAAATCTGGTGTGAAACACTCGGACGACTTTCTCTTACGGCAGTTAATGTAATTGTAAAATTGATAAATTTATTTTAAATCTGGAAATTTTTAACCAGTAACCCTACACAAATATAAATGTGGTGGGTATAACATAATAATTAGGTAAATATAAATTACCATCAGTTTAAACTGTTATCCAAAAGGCAGCGCCAAAACATTAGACAAACTCAAATAACTTTTGAAACGTGACGTCATGGATCCCTCCAAACACCCTAAAATCAATTTTGCTGGAAAAATGTTACAAATAAAAATAATTGGTTCATATACCTGGTCAATTGGCATTCCAAGGTTAAAGGAAATCGTTTTAATGGCCATTTTCAAAAGACAAAACTCCCATTCCAACAAAACTCACAAAACCTATTCAGTAACATATCACTTCCGGTTAACCGATTTTCTTCTTTACAAATTTGGAATTCCAGGAATGCTTATAAACTATCTTAATATTATAATGTAGTGACTTAACCATACATTACACTGAAGCGGAAATGATTAATGTTGCTGTTTCCATTACATCCACCTATAAATAAATTTGCCCGGAACAATGTTTCCATTGAATCAGATAAAAGTGATATATCTATATATAGTTGGTCTTTAAAGATTAAAAAATAGCCATTTTCGAGATACAAATGAAAATATGAAAAAAAATAAATAAATAGTAATGTCGTTCTTTTGATTGATGAATTTTGGCCAAAACATGTAGGTCAGATGCGGTGGCGGTGGCGGGTGGTGGTACTTCATTGGTATATCAACATTGCGCTTCCTGCGGCCTTTTTTTTTTTATAAATATTTTGTTCACACAGAGTCAGGATAGATATAGAGACATACACAATAATAGCTAAAAACGACTTTTTCGCTCTGAATAGAAAGATATATTTACGTTGAAAACTCAATTTCCACTCCCTGTTAATAACAGAAAGTAAACAATTAGTCAAAGTAGCGGTGTTTTTTTTTACTCGACAACTAATTTAGATAAATAAACAAAGTAGGCTGCACCTTCACTAGAGATCTATGATAGTCATTATAGTGTTAACAATATTTTAGGTACAGGTGGTAAAGATCAGGTGTTACTACAATATATAAGTAATCATACTGATGAAGCTACCAGGCAATGATGGAGATAGCTGTTATGTAATGGTGTGCTATGATCGGCTTAAAACTGTGTTCTTCTTCCAGAGAAGAAACTGATGAGATCATCCAACCAAAATGATAAGTATTATCACTACCAATTTAGCTCACTAAATGGAGAGCCAGTCCACAATAATTTAATAGGATTAGAGCTGTGCCGCCACACTTTGCTATGCGCTCAGCTTGCTGCAAATTGTACGGTTATTACTGGCATTGCAGCACATTCACTTTGCAATATACCGTTATAACCACTTAGAAAAAAAAAACGTTTTTTAATAGTCTTATAAAAAAAAAAAATGTAGATACCAAACATATAACTAATTCTGCTAGAAACCAATTACTTCCAAATAGGTGAGACTGCCTATAAAAATGGTACAAAGGTTCTGCAATAAAAGCCCTGTTATAATAATAACTTTATTACCTGTACAAATATATAGATATATAATTATTATATAACAAAAGTTATTTTTATTTTCTTAATTGTATATAAGTACCAGTTTTATATAAAGAGTTATACAAATATAGTGTATAACAGCTAGTGATACAGATATAGTTAGTGATAATCCCTAGATGATAGTTCCACTCTAGTTATCAGTTCCACAACAATATCCACAAACTAATCCAACTATTAGTGCACACTATAAATGTGTAAACTGGTATTATTGTTATTGGCAACACAAACTACAATAAACAATTTCTAAAGCAAGGCTTCCTGACCAGGGTTTGTGTCGTCTTTTCAGTAGTCGAAGAACGTTTGTAAAAAAAAAAAGGGAGTAAAAGAAGATGGATTGTCTTGGACTGGATGTATAGCAAAATCAGATAATCCCTTTGGACTTATTTCTAAAAAGCTGTCCAGGACTTTCTCTTCCACCTCTCGAGTAAAAGGGAATATTGCGATCGAGACTAATTCTATTAAAACGAACATTTTCACCGAAAAAACTAAAATTATTGAATAATCACTGAATGCAGTGAAGACAGTAAGCTACTTAGGCTAGGGATAGTAAGACCAAGAACTTTAATACTATACAATATAGCCATATGCAGCCGCATTAGTGAACCACATCTTCATTGTTAGGACCACTAAAGCAATTAACGACAACACAGAGAAGTAACAACATCGAATTGGTCGTTATTTTAAATAAAATCTCGTTAAAAAAGAAACCAATTAAAAGTTCTTTAAAAAGAAAGAAACTTTTTTAAACATAAAATTAAACTAGGTACGTGATTGGCTGCAATGTAAGTGCTCTTTGTGTTGTCGTCATTCAATGTTACACTTGAGTTATAAAATACAAAATAGTTTTTGAACTCTTGCCTAGGTAGTCATAATAAGTAGCTGAATCTGAAGAATAAGAAAATTTTCTACTGTTACATTAACGAGAGGGAGGGGGGGGAGAGAGTCGTAGAAGTTTATACAGCAAGTATCAAGTAATTAGTTCTTGTAATAAGTAGTAGAGGGTATAGCCACCAGACTGCACTACTATACACAATACACTCGCTTCACCATCACCATTAAATTAACCTTCAACTTTTCTAATATAGCGGCAGCCGCTGTTTGTACTCGGAACATTTAGTGTAGCATGTATTCAACTATTAATGATATGCGTCATGAATATAATTTCCGGCCAGCTATTATAAGTTAGGAAGTGTTGAAGCGGTAATTGTTGTAAAAGTAGAAAGGCACCATCAAGTGACCAAATGACATCGTGTACTGGAGAAATATTTCAAGTTGGTTAATCGAAAATCATCAGTGTGGTACATTAACAACTCTGAACACTTTGTAATTGTAACAACAGACACGCAGTTTACTATTTGGCTACTCAACGAAAATTAGTTTCCGTTTAATTTGTGCCATACAAGTTAGATATTAATTAAATGAGTTTTACACTTATTTATATTGTTAAGTTGATATATGGCGAACAATTCCAATTTTCCAAGTGCAGTTTCCATTGTAAACGCATGTTTTGAAGAGTACGAAAAAAAGAGGGACCTGACAATATTGTTTTGATCAAAATTCAAGTGTACTGATATTAAATGGATTTTTCAGTTTTTTTAAATTTTCTTGAAAATAGTTTCAATATTAAACATTGTATATTCCATTAAACTGTGTATATACTAACTAACTATATATACAGAGTTGTATCACATTTGTTGGCAACTTTCTTCCGAGAAAATTTAATTTTCTGGGGGTTGGTGAAGATCATGGTTCCCTCAAAGAAAGGTTCGTCTTATTAAGTTCAGTTTTATCACCTTAAGTAAAAATTATAATCATGAAGAAAATGTGTAAATTATAACTCTGCAAATCGCGTGGGAGTGTTTAATACAAAACTGTTTATTTAGTGAACATGATTTTAAATAACGGGTGGTTTTACTTCCAAACTGTTTGAAAAAGAAAAAATTCTACTTGCATAATGCAGTATGCACGCTGCAAGTTGGCATTTTTGTTAGTCGAAGATCCCATGGCGTACATCCAAAACAACCTCTGACAATAGGCCAACACCCAGTAGTTGAGCCAAATGGAAGAAATCGTGGCAGAAAGACAAAGCACAAAAATAATAAAGTATTGCTATAGTTAATCAATTTGAAATATTATATTGCAACAAATGGAAGCATCATAATTCACAAAGTGATATCTACTTTTTGGCATCGTCTGACCTGTCACTAGCTGACGCACTTTTTAAAACAATCATTCAGCACCAAAACGTTAAATGCCCATTTTTTTAAAGAAACACTGTCTGGTGACACCAAAAGAGAAATATGGATTCACAATGGCTGATGTGGCTCAATCAGAACGCACTTCCGCAGAAAAAGAGATGTATAATTTTATGTTTGCCACATGTTTAGCAAAGTATGTAATATTTCTTTTCTATTTTCATAAAATAGCACTTAATATAGGTTCATAATTTACCCTAATTCAGAAAGATCCATTGTTCTATGTAAACTGTAAAACAGAATCCACTTGAACTAAATTCAAAATCACAATTAAACTCTCTTCTCTTTCTTTTTTAAATCTTTTCTTTAAACTTCATCTTATATACCCCCACCCCACTTCCCACATTTCATTTTAAAATTTAACTTTTGTATTAATGATTTGACGGAACCGTACAAGGAATTAAAATGGATATCTTAGAAGAGATTTTCTTCCGTCACAGATCATCTACAATCAATTTTCACGGAAAAATTTACCAAAAATAGATTATAAGTGGTAGAACCACATATTATACTAATGTTGTTCATTAGACGAAAGCTGAACGTCACTATTCCCCAAGAAACAACCAAAACATTAATTTTCCCAGAAAAATGTTTGAAATGAAAGTGTAAGACATTTATATTTATTTATAAATCAGGGTGGCTGAGGGTACCTCCTCCTTAACGAAATACGAAATTTAAGCTTCCTATAAATTTTCGTTTTTGTTCATATACACACTCACCATTTACACCAATTCGCTAGAAACTTTGCTGCCTGCTGGAGACCTCGGAAAAAAGAAATTTCCAAGGAAAACTCAATACAAAACTTTGCCACACTCGCAGTATTTCCTCTGTCACCAGCAGTAAGAGAAAGTAAAACAAGTGCTACAACAGTGTTCGGGAAAATTGTGAAAAATTAGTAAGGGAAAAATCATTCAAATGGTAGTTCCACTTTAAGGAATTTGAATAATGAAGCTCCTGGCAATCCCTAATTATTGTAATATCATTTTAGAATTTTTGCGATTTTCGCTTCTTGCGTAAACGCATTCACACAAACACAGATTTCTTGAACACAATTTCTACATATTCAATAGAAATCAAAGAAATAATTTTTCAACGAAAACACAATGTTGAGTATCTGAAGGAATACAATATGGCAGTTCTAAAAAAAACTGTAAAAGCAAATGTAGGAAAAGCTAAATGGAAGTTCATATTGCTGAAACTTTCATCCTAAATATTCACTGAGTGAACTCTTATGAACTCTCATTAATCAATAATATCAACCTAAAATAACAGAACAGCTGATTATTAATTTAATTAATTATAAATCAGGTGGCCTACAATATCATGGTGGCATTGTTGTTTTAATAATTATGAGTATGATTGATTAATTTATAGTATTGCATAGCTAATTTGCAACTTGATTGCTTTCTTTAATGAGTGTTTTTTCATTTATCTATTTAGAAAATAAATGAATAAAGAATTTATATAATTTAAACTAAACAATAATGCAAACCACCAGATGTCTACATGTAAGGGAGCAAGGATTAAGACAAACGGTGAATATAGGGAATACTCGTCTATACAGTTAGATGACGGCTTGGTGTATAAAGGCTGGAGGGCCTTCATATGTATATACATTCCCTACTACTCAATACATAATTCAGTGCTAATTTGCACTAAGAGCAATCAATTTGCTGTTAGTTAATCAATAAACTAAACGCACAACATTCAAATGGTTTATTAGATTTACAAACATACGCGCAGCATAGGCAATATATACACACGTGCAATAACTTGAGATGTGAGAGCGAACACACAGTATTCCTGCAATGCTGAGTTACAAACATCTATATCATGTGTGCTATTTTCTATGGTCATTTCTATTCATAATAATATCTAAACAATATAATTTAGATTAAGGAATATTTTTCAACCAACTCTATAAACATCCACACTTCTACTAGAAATAGCCGTTACTTAAAGTGATATAACTAATATTTTACTAATAAAGCACTAATCGCTCTATAAGTGGTACACAATTATAGTGCTCTATATTCATCAGAGATATTCTCCGTGATTGCCGTGCAGTTTGTGCTCACCGCCAGGTTTCGGGCGTCCGTAATCATCAGGATGTTATAGTCTTGCACAGACCAAAATCGTTTATACTTCTTCTCTATGCTATCGGACTGTTTTATCAAAACAACCTGAGGACTGGCGAACGCCCGAAACCGGTATGAAGCAGGCTATCACGGAAAGTATCTCTGATGCATTCCAGCTGTGCCAAAATAGTGCTCTATATTTGAAAATAATGTTCGGATCAAGCTTACAAATTTTCTTTAAACTGCAGAGTGTATCATAGGCAACAGATAATTTGATCCATTATTAGTAGAACCATTTTGGAATTAATCGTTCACTGGGAGAAAATCTAGAAAGAATAAACAAAAATATACAATATATCTCTCAAGAATAGACTCATAGAAATTATTAATAAAACACAAGGGGGTCATTCAATAAATAGATAAACAAAAACCTGTTTACCAAAAAATATCTATGTAAGAATAAAGATACTTTGAGTAATTTAGCTTCAGTATAAAACAGCAGCTGGACCACGTGTTCCAGTAATACGCAACATCTACTTCTCATTAATCGATTGTAAATTCTCTAGAAATTTGCACTTTGAAGAACTACATTCGGTGATATGATTTCTGATTTCTGAGGAAGTGAAATGATAGATAATTTACTCTGGTGATACTTATTGATAATGATAGATAAAATTATTGTCTGTCTACTTATTGAATGACTGTCGTAATATATAATTAATTAACGCATTCATAAAGATGTTTAATAAATAATATAAATAGAAATAGAATACTTGCTGGTAAAGAACATTATATCGTTATACAATGCAAACATGTAAATGTTAATAAGTAAATAAACAAAAACTGTCTCTTTAGTAAGTAATAATAAATATTAACACTCGTTACAATAATAATAATAATAATAATAATAATAATAATAATAATAGTAATATAAATGCAATCGTTTTTCTCTTATTATATACATTTTACTTTTATTATACACTGTTTACCTGTATTACTTTTATTATACACTGTTTGCCTGTATTACTTTTATTATACACTGTTTACCTGTATTACTTTTATTATACACTGTTTGCCTGTATTACTTTTATTATACACTGTTTACCTGTATTACTTTTATTATACACTGTTTACCTGTATTACTTTTATTATACATGGCTTAAAAGTAAACGGCGGTATCTGGTAAATGGACAATTAGGCCTATTTACAATAATGAATTAACATACTAAACGGGGGCCTATCCCCTGAAATTAAGAGTGATTTTCTTTAATAATAAACAATAATAAATTATAAAGTTGATATCACATTAAAGATGGGGGAAGAAATTGCTATAAACTAGTTATTACATCGTCCTGCTAGGATCTTTTGCAAAGTGGATTGTCGGTATAATATATAGTCTTCTGTTAGATATTGATACTATTACACTAACAAATAGATATCGACAGATAAGTTTTTCTTGTCCGCAGGGCGAACCTTTTCAAAAGACTCGTGCCCATTATATAGTTGAGAATATGGGATAGATACCCCAGAAAATATAAGCAACAAATCTTGTGTGTGTGACTTACTAACTAGCACGGCTATAATTGACAAATTTGGTTCAAACTTATCAATTTTTGTAAATGTTTAGTTGCCTTCAATATTATCGGTGGGACAAACTAAACTTAAAATAACAATACTTCTAAAGGAAGGTGTACACTTCCAGAAAGCCCGCCTAAAAACCAATTTTTTTGGAAAACAATTCCAAACAAACTTACTAAATCATTAAAAGCCGTTTTTCAAGAAAATGCAAAAAAGTGAAAACTCGTAAATAAAGTAGTATCTGATATTTTATCCGTCGCAGGATGCATATTCCATTTGTTCCTGTTAAAAGATACCTTAACAAATACCACCATATCTCTCTCAACATATTAATCTCGACATCTTATAATAATACATAAATAAAATAATTAATGATAGTAATTTATAAATAAATTAAATCATTTAAAAATAATAAATAAAACCAATGCATTTGATTTCCCCTATTATTTATTTTAATATCATCTCCAATTTGCCGTTTACTGCCAACCTTCTTACCTCTCAATCTACCTACCTACTTTCTTGTCTTAACCCTCTGGATGAATTTCACATTTATTTATTACTTCTACAAGCTTTAGACTTGCCTTAAACTTTGCATTGCCTTTCTTTAAAATTTATCTACTCTTATTAGTACAGTATATTCCTGAAATAACTTATCGCCCCCCCTCATAAAAAGGACATGCTAAAACACTGAGCATACTTAACACTACTATTAAAATTTAGTTATAAAGTATCCTTCAAAATATGCTACTTATTATAAACTATTTTATAATGTATCATCATAATTTATAATAATTCCATTTTGTCATTAAACACACACACATACTAACATAACCTTATAACCTCCCGCACATATATACAACCAACAAACCAACAAGTGTGACTGTATCAGAAACATTACGTTGAAGTAATGAGCAACTTGGTGAATATGCTCTGAAGATGGATGAAAATCCGAAACCGATCAGGAATAAGTGGAATATGCATACTACGACGAATAAAATATCAGATGTTATCCAGCAATGCGGCGGACCCATCCACATATTCAATAAAGCAGGATTTTCAATTTTGACCAAAACCTTATACAACAGTCGAGCACTAAAACGAAATATGAAATTTGAACTTTTTGCGCTTTTTCGTTTTTGCGTGATGCTGACCACACACACGAAACAAGCGGAGGTAAATTTCGAAAACCCAGTTTTTCGGGATTTAAGGAATCTCATATATATATTTCCGGTGATAACACAATTTCAACAATTTGTCTCGATTGCAATACTTCCTCCTACCGCAAGTTAAATAAAGTATATATACCAGTTTGAAGCAAACCCCGACACCTAATCTTAATAGATTAATGTTTTAAATTTTCAACAATCAAAAATCCTAGGGCCTTTCAAATTATTTTGGTTTGACCCTCAGTAGCAGTAATGAAAATCTTATTCAACAACAAAAGTTAAAAATATAATCCTACTATCAGAATAATTAAGGCACTTTTACCAACTATCGATAATTAATCATTACATTAAAATCGAATCAACTGTATGAAGATTATCCTATACGGGATGCAAATGAAAAGAAATCGGGGGGATTTGTAAGTTTGGGCCTGTTGAAACTTCTACTTACAATACGGGGTGGCAGAATACTAAACCTCACGACATGAGAGTTTTGTTGGTTCTATAACCAGGAATTCTTCAAGAACATTTCCTTTAACAGATTAATTTGTAATAATGAGTACCAAAAATAATTAAAAATAATAAAATAAAATAAAAAACGACGGTTTTTCTAAGTAAAGAAGTTCCATGGAGTTCAAAACTCATCCATATACGTCTGATGTTTACGAATACGATATTATGTTCATCTTTAAACTCTGTCGAGTGTTACTATACATATTATAATCCCTTTCAAATAGGTAGTTCAATTGTGACCTCTTTTAGAATCTTGATTCTAACGTCATATTAGTGATTTTACCTCCTACTGGAAAAAACAGTGTACACTGCTGAAGCTGCGCGTGCTCTATGTAAAATCGAAGGGGAAGATGTTCTTGATCAGCAAATTGCCCGGCATTGGTTTCAAAAATTTAATAATAGTGGATCCGACCCTAAAAAGAAAGACAGGTTCTGGGCGGCCATTATGAGACATTGAGAGGCTTTATCGGAAGCCACTCAAGCAAGAAGGTAAAAAAATAAATGTAGTTAGTGCCGCATGAACTTCGCAGGCCGCCAGGAGAATGGATACTTGCCAACTTCACTTAAAAAAATCCATCTCATTTCTAAAAAAGAAGTTCCAAAAAGAAGAAGACAGGTCACGGAGAAGTGGATTTATTAGTATAATCCTGAGTTAGGTGATTGGATTGCGGTCAAACGGCACTTCTGGTTGGTGCAAGAGGCAATTAGAGAAAAACTCGATGTTGTACGTTTCCTGGAACTATAAAGGAGTAATTCAACACGAATTCGTTCCCAACGGACTTTCCATGAATTTTGACCTTTATTGCCAACGACTAAATAGAATGTACTCAAAAACTGGCCCAGCATTATCCAGCTTTGGTCAATCGCAAACAAGTTTCTTCCAACAAGTCAACGCTAGACTCAACGAAAAATTGAAGAATTTAATGGCAGTGAACTTCAGAAGAAAATTAATTGACCTCACTGAACTTGAAACTAGAGTGCAAGAGTTATCTTATTTCACACCCAAACAATATACGTTAATATTATTACGCTGGAAAAACTATAGAGTGGCACTGAGAGGGAGAGTTTAACGCTACAACTCTCTCTGATCCATCCAAATCTAAAATTTTCCTGGACACCGGTTCAAATAAAAGTTATAGGTATTTATCTGTGTATATAACTAATTTAAGAAAATCTTTGGTGTCATATGCGAGTAAAACGCAAAAAAAAAAATGAAAAAACATTGAATCTTTGTTGAAGATAGTAATCCAATTTTGCAATTCAGGGATCCTCAAAACAAGTAATTTCTAAAATTTGATCGCTATCCATCCACTTAAAGAAAGAATAAAATGACACAATAGCGAAAAGTAAAAAATCAGTTAAGAAAAAAGAAAGGAAGATCACAATTAACCAAAAGTAAAAATAAAATGAAATAATAAGTTAATAGTGAAGGGCGAGATAGTGGGAGAGTGGAGATTACAGAGGGCACGCCCCCATCGTACAAGGCAATGAGATTTTAACAATGTTGTGGTGGTCTGGCAGCTGGTAATGGTGAGGGCTGTGGATGAGGGGAAATTCAAAAAGAAAATTAACTTTTCTCTTTACCTTCCCATTTTAGAGAATAAATTAAATACGGGCCCATTAACAAAACGCAGAATACAAAACCACAACGCAAACAAACACACACATCACAAGCAATGTTAAATAGCCGGGCATAATAATTATTACTGCAGTCTGCACCGCTCAACACAAACCACAAATTACCTGTTTAGTTAAATTAATTTCACTGTTTAGAAGACACAGTCCTGCCAACAGTGGTTCATTAGAACCAAAACGATAAGCACCAATACAATTAGCGTAATGATAAACGAATCACAAGATAACAACGGAAATGTAAAATTAAGTGCAATTCGAATTATATCACAGTATTGTTTTACTATATGTTACAGCCAACGAAGGCAAATGCGTTTCGTTTATGCTCTTGCAAGATCTTAGATCTTACAAAGAATCTGCACATAATGTATGAAAACTTGAATAATTTTGCCTTTACTGAACGACTTCCTTTTTTGTTAAGTTCTAGTTCGGAAGCTGCTGTATGTTCAAAGCTAAAGATATAGACACAATGTCGGCTCTAGGAGGCGCGGGGCCACCTTTAAAAGGACATACGAGAGTCATTCAATAAGTAACGAGTCAAATTGCTGTAGCTCAAAAACGATTTATTTAATCAATACAAAACTTTGGCTATTTTTTAACATAGTCGCCAGCAACATTTATACACTTGTCCCATCGTTTTTCGAATTTGTGTATGCCTCTGACATAAAATTCTTTGGGTTGATCTCGAAGCCATTTTCGCACTTGATTTTAACTTCTTCATTGGATTGAAATGTTTCCCACGTAGAGCCTCTTTAAGGGGTCCAAACAAATGGAAGTCCGATGGGGCGAGGTCGGACTGTGGAAGGAACACCCCAGTTTTTTAAGTGTGTTTTCAGTTAACTGTGCCGTGAGTGGGCACGATTGTCATGAAGCAAAATCAATAGACAATTTAGTCAAGATTCCACGACGTTTCGTTCGAATGGCGGGCCTTAGTTTCCTTGTGAGCATATCACTGTAATAATGGCTGTTGATGGTTCGTTGATCTTCGTAGTCACAA
Organism: Triatoma infestans; assembly: GCA_011037195.1. Taxonomy (NCBI): domain Eukaryota; kingdom Metazoa; phylum Arthropoda; class Insecta; order Hemiptera; family Reduviidae; genus Triatoma; species Triatoma infestans. The sequence continues at coordinate 36,686 of JAAEAF010014509.1, forward strand.
TAAATAGGCCTATGCGTATCCCAATAATACTGTAAGCATGACTTTACCTGCAGACGGCTGGATCTTGAATTTATTTCGAGTAGGGAATCTTATGCTTCCACTCAAGGCTTTGATGCTTAAACCCCGGCTCATAATGATGTATTCATGTGTCATCATCACATGTTACAATTCTACTGAAAAATTCTTTTTCAATTAAACATCGTTCTTTCAACTACTGACTGATTTGAAACCTGGTTTCTTTGTTGGGGTCCGTAAGTTGTCTTGGAACCCATCTCGCACAAGTTTTTCTTGTACTGCAGCTTATTTTGAATAATGTTATGGACAGTTCCAACACTCGCGTGCAATTCTTCAGCTTTCAGTTCAACAGTAATACGCCTGTTGCCCTCAATTAACGTGTTAATGCGAGATTCGAGGGAGGAAGTTGCAACTTCAGCCGGTCTTCCTCTTCGTTGCTCGTCACAGACACTTACACGGCCACTTTTAAATTGTTCTACCCATTTGCAGTCGTTCGAACGGTTCAAACAATTATTACCATACATAAATTAACTTTCAACATTCTTTCGTGGATTTCACTATCTTTGATATCCTCTGCAACTAAAAATCTAATCACTGAGCGTTGTTCTTCCGAGGTGCAATCTCGAGCGTACTCGCCATTGTTAATTGAATACACTTGAGGTTATGCTCACCAAATACTCTCGAATAGCTGATGAGAAACTAAGTACAAGGATGTCAACTTGACGCACTGAAACTATTGTAAAGATTAAACACGCTGCAGCGATTTGCCTCATTACTTATTGAATGACCCTCGTATTCGAACTGTTTTATTTTTTTCAATTGGACGTCTCTAAAACAGAAACAACCGGATAGGCTAATAACCATTAGCACCAATAACCATTATCTCGGGATGTCGGGATCAAATAAGATTCTGAAACTCGGCCGAAAGTCCATGGTAATGACGAAAGAGCGTACAACTCTTCTAAATACATGTGTGTGTTTAAGGAAAGATCTGTTTTATCATGTGAACTACCTGCAGGAGCTGCTTTAGAACTAGAAATTACATGTACAATTTGTAAAAAGATGAATCAATCATTCATTGGTGGTGTCCCAGCATAATGTCTTCACTGAATACAATACTACTTTCTTTATGGCTTGGCGAACATATTGTTCTTGCTAATCCCAGTGTGTTCACTGGTTACGATTTCTCGCACATCTTTCATTCTCCTCCTCATGTTCCACAATTTAATTAACAAGTAATGCTTTTTAATTTTAATATGTGTCTGTGTGTGTGTGTGTGTGTGTGTGTATGTATATGTAGGTAGTTATTTTTAATTTCCTCTTTTGATATACGACCCAGCTCCCACATAATGTATTTTATATATATATACTTCCTTTAAATTTCAATCTTAAAGCACATATACGTTGTAAATTATACAAACAAACTGAACTTGGAACTTGATTTATTTTTAGCTAAATATTATTACAAGACTAAAATCAACATGTGAGGGACACGAAGGGTGACAAGACACGTGCTGCGCTCTACTACCCTCATATACAACTTACCCTCATCGCTCCCATTCCTACTCAAATGCTCAAATCACACTTGCTCTATCTTGCTCAAGCTCTCTCTCTCTCTCTCTGTGACCCACACACACACACACACACACACACACACCAATACACTCACAAAATACAGCTATCCAACAAAGTTTTATTTGCACTTATTTATAACATTATCTTTCTATTACCATACATTTATATTTAATATACATTATATGAAAAATGAATGGCTGAGAAATTACACATCAACAGGCGACCATAGTACATATGTATATTTTCGAATTTGAGTTTTCACATGAGTAACAAAAAAGGGTTTCCAGAGAATAAGTGTAAAAGTATATATATATATAAATCTTCCCTTCTTTCCGAGCGTAATAATAGGCAGGCTCTAATGGCCCAGGCCAAAAACAATAGGGAAAGGAATTAGCTCAGTGGGGAGCGTGCTGGTTAGCAATGCGAAGGCATAGCATGTTAAAACAAAATCGTTGTAACAATTTCGAAAAAAATTTAAAAAGTACAAAAACTAATTGTGCTCAAGTTCTGGGCAAACTCGGGCAACAACGAAAAAACTCTAGCAACATATTTAATCCACTTTATAGGGAAGCTGAAATGTTGAAACTGCCTCAAACATTTCAATAACGGTAGATAGCGCCAATAACATGTAACAAACCTATATACCAATTTTTTATCGCCAAAATGTGATACTATTTGGAAAAGTGATGATGAAAGTTTCGATGAGAAAATTTCAAAAATCTTACAGCAGTAAGAGAAAGTAAAAATTATATATTTGTAACGAATTTACTTTTCAATCTGAGAAAGATAAAACAGCTTTATAATAACAGTCGAGAAAAAAAGAATCTATAACAATCTTTCTTAAGTATGTTTTTGGAATATACTTTCTTTAGCCGTCAGTACAACAACACAACAGTGAAGAACAGTGTTGTTGGTTCATTGTAAAAAAATTTTAAAAGTAAGAGAGCATGGCTCCTTCGCTGTACAAGGAAAACAACTTTTTATAACACTCCTTATTTTTTCTTCTTCTTCTTTGGATGGAAAATTCAATATCTTTCATTGTATCAACTTTTTCTCAGAAAAATTAAAAATGAAAAGAGAGAGAGGGGGAGAAATAAGAATAAGAAAGCAAGCAAGAGAAACAGTGAGAAAAGAAAAATTAGTTTACGGGACTAGTTTGGGAGTAAGAAGGACCGACCGTTGCAACAACGGAATTACCACTAATTGCGTTATGTACATAATAATAGCAATAACAAAAACACGAAGCTGCAAGAGAGAGAGAAAGAAAAGTTTGTGTTTATATTATGTTGAAATGATTTTATTTTCCATTATTATGTTAATATTTAGTGTATCTTTGTGTGTGTGTGTGTGTGTGTGTGTGTGTGTGTGTGTGTGTGTGTGTGTGTGTGTGTGTGTGAGAGAGAGAGAGAGAGAGCGAGGGATGAAAAGCTCGTGAGAGAGAGGTGGCCCAATGTAAAGGGGCTGTTGTTAACTGATGTAATCTGCCATAAACCATCCACTCTTCGTGTCCTACGTTGTTAGTAACAACAACAATACAAAAAACAAAACACAAAATAAAATAAAATAAAAAATTAAAAAAACTGCTGCAGTCCGTAATTGTTCAGCAGCTATTTGCAAAGGTGGACTATAGAGGCGCCACTGTGCCCTCTGATTACTACTACCAGTACAAGCTATAGAGAGCACTGGCAGTTGTACCCACCACACCACACCACACCATTACTAAACTAACAACAGCCGTCGTCCGACTAGATTCGACGAACTTGGCCTCCCACCTTCACACTGCTGTGTTAACGCTCTGACTATTCCCAAAAGGCGGTAAACCCAGCCAACTCTTTCAAAAGACAAGAAGGCTAGAGATTCTCTTTATTACACGGACAATTTATTCAATTTTCTAAAAAGAAAATTCCTTTTCTTAAAAAAAAAAAACATTATGGAAGTGAGGGCAGGGGACTTTCAAGTGAGATAATTCATGCCTCTCCTACTGCATGGGCACACAGCTTCTTTTATTGTTCTTTATATATATATTGTTCTGAAAGAAAGGACGATAAAGTTGTCACACTGTAAAGAAACTAATTGAAGCAGATTGCACATCGAAATACAAAAGAAAGCTGTTTACCTTCTGAAAATGAATACAAAGAATGACTTGATCTATACACAATAATAATAATAATAATAATAATAATAATAATAAATTAATATTATTATTATTATTATTATTATTATTATTATTATTATTGAGAAAAAAAAATGATGAAAATAAGACTTTCTCTTACTGCAATTCTTACAATTTCCCTCTCTGTGAGTAACTGAGTGAGTGAGTGATAAATTTCCTTGAAAGTCGGAATTTTTACTAAAAATGTAGTTACCATTGATTGGCGGATAGAGCAACTATAACTGGGCTAATTGTCATTATAAAGCTTACACTGACTCCAAGCTTACATTCTTCCAAAATCCACTAGCTTATAACAACTTTTACCCCATCGAGCAAGTGGGTATCGCAGCCTTACAACATCAACTAACTTACAACACATTCACTGAATACACACACATGAGATCTGTATATTGATGTAACTATTTGGTTAAGCGAACCCACAGGCAAACTCTAGCTCCTGCTGACTTACACACTCTCTAACAATTGTCAGAGGCACACAAGAGGACATACAGTCTGTTTACAAGAAGACTATGGTAAACACGCGGGAGTGACAATAGTTCCTCCAGGTGTTAGTGGATTTGGCATTATTAAACAATTCTCTAAAATATACATTCAAATATTCCCAACAATACTAAAATGAAATGAAAACATTACTTTATTCTTTGCCATGAAAGTCCCCACCCCCCTCCAAGAATACAAACCAATACAAGAAAGGTCTAGTTGTGACACAACAATGTACAGTGCAACAGGAAAAAAGAAAAAATTATAATAATGAAATTTTGACAAACATAACTAAGGAAAATCTTAGCGGGGTGAACAATACTACAATATACGATTGCACACATACGGGGGAAATATATAAAATATTATTTGGTGTGCTATAAGTGGAGGAGGTGAAGAAAAAGAAGAGATCTGAAAACAAAGAATGTGGGGCAAGAGAACAGAGTTTCGGGCAGGGATTCCAAAGGGAAATGGCCCAGACTAAGAAAGATTTACTGCAAGCAGCTTCTTCATGGGAAGGAATGTGGAAGTCGAAAGCGCGAGATCGAGTGTGACGGGAGTGAACAGAGGATTTGAATTGGAGGAGTTGTAAGATATATACAGGTTTCTGAGACTTGACGACCAGGAAAAGGAAAGTTTAAAGGACGGATAACAGGATAAGGCCATCTCAATATGGAATACGACTGGGAGATTACAATACTGCAATACTAAATACTAAATGCACACAAACAACAGATAATGCGCAAAGATAGAGCAGAGGTTGTTGAAGCGTGAAGTACAAATAACTACATACACAAACTCACCAGAGCCACCTGCTATTCCCAGAATATTACAGCATCCACTGCCTCTTACTAGAGTAACAGAAAGTACAAAAAAAAAAAAAACACAAGATCGCAGAGATTTGAGATAAGATTAGATTATTACATCAGGAGTGGGCTACAACTTCCGCAAATGCAAGGTCCAGAGGGATCTATTGCGCCATATCCTGACTTCAAAGCATACTGTCCCAATAACCAAATCCTAGCAGAGCTAGGCGGACAGCCGTCCCCATTTATATGAATACTGTACAGGTTCCACATTCCCCAAAAAGTAAAACACAGTCCTACCAGAACATCACGGCAGCGAAAAAACATTTATCCAGAGCGTGATAGTCACTTGTTTCTGAGAATACCTGGATCTTTTCTTAGGTTACCGCGGAAAGGTATCGAAAATCTCAGTAGGGGAAGTTTTCGAAGTTGGGCTGGGCTGATTCTCTGAATCTGGTGAACACATTGATTTCATTGTAAAGTGTAAAGTTTCATTCGACAAACACACAACCCATAATTAATAAACATTTATTTTACTTTTTATTCTCTGAAATGTTATCCTGGTTCAAACCAATGCCTGAGAGCCAACAATAGGGTGCATCTGTGATCATTACAGAGTCCTGTTATAGTTTCCCCACAAGAAAAATAATAATTATTAATTTAGTGAAGAGAAATGTCACACAAAATGTTAGATAGAAAGTTTGGTTGTCGAGGAAGTATAACTTGATGAAAGAATAGTTAATAAACTGGAGAAGAGAAACACAAATCAGCAGAAAGTTCGTTTAACAGAGGGCGCCACCAACAACCGCCGGGTTGTCGGTTGCCATTTCAACAAATATAAAATAAACTTTCTTAATGACATTCTTGTTTTTTAACTGAGGGTGCGCGAATCAGTCCTCAAAACCACCCCTCTTAACGGGGTGGCTGGGGTATGTGGTGAAGTACGGAACCAACTTTTATCTGGCCATGTATATTTAGTTTGTATGAGCACATTCTTTGTGTATGTGTGTGTTCATGAACATTTACTTTATAGCCGAGAGTAAAGTAGAAGGGATAAGTACTATGTTCTAGATAACATCCCCTCCCCGCAAGTAATTAAGGGTGTTCTGGGCGCGGAGAGGAAGTCTCATTCAATAATTATATTGTTAAAAAATACACAGTTCCATTAAAAAAAAAAAAAAACTGTTTAATTCTACAAATAAAATTTCGGCAGACGTTTGTTCGACAAAACAAGCGAGATTCCTTATAATTTGCTATATCAATATACGAAGCGAATGACCTGTCAAGCTTTACCTTATATATGTTTCAAACCAAACTAACAGGTGCTTATATCTATGTAATATTGTAATAGGTATATAGGAAACTATTTCCATCCGCTATTTAAACAAAATCGATTTAAGTGTGAAATACCCTATTTGGAATTCGCAATCCCGGTGAAGCTTAGTCAGCTGATTACCTTAACGCTTGGTGTTTTGTTAAACACATTTAATCCACCGCCCCCGTCCCAGTATTATTATTTCGTGATATTTTGAGAGAAACACTTTGATAGGAACCCTGAGGTCAATGCACCATCGCAACTCTCCAACATTCTATTTTTCCAAGAAAAATGTTCGAAATAAAATGCGGCGGTTGCAGATAAAACAGAAAAAATAATTATGAGTTATACAACATGACTGCCACTTCCATTCCATTCACATTTCCCTCTAAATTTAAATGTGTCTTCTTTTTGTTTCCAAGGGTTCTGGTTCTGCAGCGCGACCATTTTCTTGATCTATTGTACCCCTAAATGTGTCTTACGCAAGCAAACCATGTTTTTAAATAGGCATTTACGAAAAAATTACTAGAACACAATATAAGTAAAACTTCTTTAATCATTAATTGCACAATATCTGTGCTTCGTTGATTTACAATCAACACCGTACAGCAGGCATAGAAGAAATGTAATGTCTTTTACAAAGTTCAGGTTAAAAAAAATATCTACTGATGATTTCTGCAATAAAACTAAATCCGTTCAGATAGAATAAAAGAAAAGTAAATTAATAATGACAACCAAAGAAATGAAGAAAAAAAGTAACTGAAAACTGAAGGGACCAATTTAATCACCATGTGTGAGGCTTCATCACATCTGTCACAACATTACAAACGTTATTTCCAAATAATAAAAAAACATTATTTAATAGTTTCACTCCGAGAATTACCGTGAGCAATATCCGCAAAATTCCTTAAGCAGCTTATGATGTAATCCAATTTAAGAAATTTCCATCAAAATAATGTTTATAGAAGTAATCAATAATTATAAGCTTACTAAACAAATTAAGCAAATTAATAAAAAAAAATTAAATTAAATTCGTAAATAAATAAACGAAAACAGCTGACCTAAATAATTAGCCAGTGTTGCCAACTAATGTTGGCAGATAATGCTAGCCTTACGTGTCGTGTCCATTTCATTTACATAAATAATAAACTAGTACCAAGGTCATTGTTCGGTACATTCTGCCCCCTATTAATGGACTTTAATGGTTATCATTATAATTACTGACTAATTAGTATAAGGGAAAAAGTGCAATTTCCCTTGCTCGTAATACTTTTTTTTTGGTTCCTGTAAAAATAAAAAAACTCTAGGATAATAAAAATATTAAAGTCGGCCAGAGAATGTTATATCTGGGTCAGTAAAAAGATAGTTCTGTTGGTTTCTTTTTTTGATATTTTGGTGCTCGCTAATACGGGGCCCCACATCTCTGGAGGAACAAAACAATTAGTGCTTCATTGAACTTGAAATAAAGGCCGTCGCCATGCAATCAGAAAGGACAATTGCTAAGTTACATCAACTTATGATGTTCGGCTCACCACTGTAAAACTCGAATACCTTGTAAATAAATGTAAATAGTACAATAATTGATTAAATACCAAATTAAAATTATAGTAAAAGAAAAGCAAAAACAAATTTTTTTTCGATAGGAGGCGCGGGGGGCGAAATTGCATATTTTCCCACAAATATAATTTTAGCACTTATCCGCGAGTTTCAAATTGAGGACACTACCAGATAATTTCCTTACCAAATCTAGTCCGATTTAAGCTGAATGAGTCTATAAGTTTTCATGGTAAGACCCGATAGGACTAAATTAAACATAAAGTCTTCATTCCAGTGTTTATATATGTTTATATTTAAACACCACCATCAAAAGAAGCAAACAATTATGTGATTACTCATAAAAAGTACCAATTTTCAGAGAAAAGAATCTAGGTGTGATACTAAAAGATACGGCTTATTAAAGTGGAAAAAACAGTTTACTAGGAAGAATCGTGAAAATAGAACAATATGTAGAAGGATAAGAAGTTTACATGGAGGGAAGATGGGGAAAAGAACTTAGCTAATGTTGGTGGGAAAGAGGAAGGAGGATAGTAAATAACCTGAAGAACTGGATAATGTACTGTACAGCCTCTATAAAAACACCACCATCAGAGAGTACGATTAAGTAGAGGAAGATTTTCCATAGTGTCAATGGAAATTAATGTGAAAAAAAATGATCTCTTATAATCTCTTATTGGTTAGAATTTAGCAAGGAGTTGTATTAAAGATATATAATGAAAGAATTAACGCTGACTTTTAACTGGAAAAAGTGACCAATAAGAATCCTTCAAAATATAAAATGACCACATCTGCGTCATTATTTCTTTTCAATCCATTTGAACCAAATACAAAGGTATTTAGGGTATTTATAGGGGTATAAACTAGAGACTAGTTAATGGTATATAGAGGTAAATGGAAGAAGGAAGATGGAATTTGTTTGTACATTAAATCTTAATTTCAAATAGATAAAAACAATACAATAGTATAATACAAAATTAATTAAATAAATAATTTCAATAAATTAACATAAAAATTATTTAGAAATTGTACGTATTTTTAACTACTACGACAAAATGGATTTCTGGCTTGTCAAGATGTTTGAAAAAGTAATGTTATGTTGTGTATTTCCATGAATATTAATTGATATTGAATTTACTTTTACTGCGGCAATTCATCATCCGAAACACTTTCTCTTAAGTCAGAAACGACCACTGTTTTTTTCCCGAAAATGGGGAATACATTTACATCATAAAATTGGACAATACAGATTTAAATGGGATAGATACCTTTTAATGAATTCTAATCATATTTCCAATTACAACCACCACCATCAAGCTGCAGCAAAACAAACAAAAGTACGCGAGAAGCACTTTTTTATTTTTTTTATTTTAATTTAAGTCGCGTCAATCAGCGCGCTACCAATGAGTTAATTCTAATGCCCGTTTTTTTTTTAAATGTTGCTAAAATATTATTTTCACAAAATTTAGTTCACTGCATATTTATTTATCTTCTATGCTACTAAAGTAATTTGTATAACGCAAATGTATGTTTTTACAATAAATGTGCACTTCACCGTTTGGGCACTTTCTTATTTCTCAATAAAACCCGTTAAATAAAATAATATATACCTATATATTCCAAGAGATGCAAAATATTGCAAATTATGTACAACTACTACTACTATAGTTCATTTAAACAAATGAATGAACTAGAAAATATATATATATATATACTCACATACTAATAATAGTAACATATAATTTGTATCAATTGAACTATACTAAAAAGTGTATATATATATATATATATATATAAAATGTCTAGTTATAATTAAGTGATTCATTCACTTAATAATGTATTGTAGTTATATAGTGAGGGCGGGGGGATTCCAACTTGCTGTTCAATTACAACTTACAACAATACTCACAACCATTACTAGTTTAAATGGCAAGAATATACCATATTACTATTATTAATAAGAATTTCAAGTTGGATATTCATATGATGAGATGTGTAATGGATAAGCAAATTGAAACAGTTTATATACCTTAAATAAACTTAAATAAATGTTTATGCATGACACCATCACAAGAGACGTCGGAGAACTTAGTCAGCTTTGGCTTTTACACCTTCTAGCAATCATACATAAAGGGCAGGATTTTAACTACCAAGGAGGACATTCTCTCACCAATGCACCAGCACTTCACCAGCCCAAATTCGACATTCAACCAGCAATCATCGAAACAGAACATCAGTTATAAGTGCTTAACATTTGAGTTTCAATTATGAGAATATATTTATTTTAATCTAGAGGTGTCTTCTTACTTATTTCTTAATATTTCTCTCTTCTTAAAACATATACACTCACGAGCCCCTTTACAAAACCGCTAAAGCCACACAACAAACAAACACACATCATACCAACAAAATTTCTGATGATGGAATTCAAATATATGGTGAAGTGTTCGGTGCCTGTAAAATAACTTTTAAAGAAAGTTAACAAAATAATTCCAAACTGTTATCAAACATGCCACAATTTGGAATCTTTACTATTTAGTTATAAAGCTATGGACCCTGTGGCTAATCCACAAAGCCAAATCCACTGCGGCCTACGACATCTATCTACTGCCATTCCCTTAGGTGCCAGTGTATATCTACATGGAATATAGAGACGTAAAATGCAGAATGTGTAAACTGTGAGTGTGAGCGTGCGATGCTGAGCTAAAAATCTGTGAGTTTGCTAAACCCAAGTGAAAACAACTACCATTTCTACCGAACCGATCTGTAGGACGGTGGAAGCTTAATTACTGAAGTGGCATAAAAAGAGAATTGCTAATGTCTCTGCTCCTCTACAGTACATTATAAACTAAATTATTCTAGAAAAACGGGTAAGATAAAAGTGAGAGTAAATACGGATTTACGTACCATTTTATATAAACGGATTTTGGTTGAATCCTTCCTTTCTGTCTCATTCTGATGCATAAACGATGAGCATCAGATCTGAGCATCCTTTTATTATGTTTTGACATACTTTGTTCACAGAAAAAATCACACACACCAGAAATGTCGGTGTACAATCAATTTCAAAAAGTTGTAACGATCAGAGCCGCACTAAGAGAAAGTAACAAGTACACGACTGCACTTACCAAAAGGTTTAACTGACAAATTTGCTTCTTCAACTAATAGTTTTTACCAAATATTTGGTTGGCTTCAATTTCATATCAATTGCAGAATCTAAACTTAATTATGACATTTTTGAGGCCCTGCCCCAAAACTTCTTTAAATGAACTTTCTTGGCAAAGTGTTCACAACAAAAGTGACAGACTTCATAGCAAATGTAATAAATTTAATGAAATTCGTCGGTATTTATGAATAAAACCATAGATAACGAAATAACTTCAGTAAAAATGTACTTCCGGTCAACCGATTTTCCTCAAACTCACAATTTTACCAACATATTTAATTCTAATGAATATCATTAATTTATAATTTAAAATAAAACTAAAATAGCACTTTAGAGAAAAACAAAACCCCAATCAGTAGGAACTTGAACTAATCGGTCAACCGATTTTCTTCAAACTCGGAATGTTCCCAACATATTTTATTCTATTTAAAATTTTTAAATGACTCCAGATATATCTGGTAACAGTTTTTTAGTTCCTCACCTCAAGCACTGCAGCGGTTACTTTGTGAACAATATTTTAGTGCAGTTAATTCAAAATCTAGAAAATTCGAGTTGTCGTCTAGTTCTAGTATTGTACCCGCGTTTTGATAGTTTAGTTTATTCTACTTAGATGGTACAATTATATAATATCTCGTATTTTATCCAGCATTGCGGACCATCCACATATTCAATTACATAATAAACTGAAATAGAACTTTGGAGGAAAACATAATCCCTCCCCTCACACGGAAGTTTCTTCAAATGAATTTTCCCAGAGAAATGTTTTAAAATAATAGTTGCGGCTCTTTGAATGTGTAGTTAATATACCAAGTTTAAAAAAAATTGTTGCAGCATTTATTGAGAATATCACAAAAACCGTAGAATCTAGTCAGTAAAGTTATACTTCCGGTTGAAGAATTTTGACAGGTAAGTGAGACACCTGCGGATCTCACGGTGATAAATTTTTGAACTTTTTGCAATTTTTCGTTTATGAGCTGTTATTCATACACTCATCATTTTCTAAAAACCACTTTTTCGGCTTCAGGGAACCTTAAAACATGTATTTCCGGTGAAAACACGATATCGAAAATTTGACACGATTACAATATTTCCTCTAACATCAGTTAGGGAAAGTAAAAACATTAAGGTATCTTTAGAACAGTATTAAACAGTATCTGATGAATCGACTCACTTGATCTAATCCCAGCAAAAACAGGAACACCAGGCAGATATAATAAGTGTTTGCACTAATATTAAAGTATTTATAATGAATGATTGTAGATGAAAATTCCTAAGTGCTTGCATTATTGCTTTGAAAGGATATTATAAAATTAGCTGAATCAAGTCCTTCTTTTCTGACCAGCTGAAGGGGAAAGTGGTGACGATATGGCGACATCAAATACTAACTTAAATGTTCAATATCAGCAAATAAGTTTAAGATGGAGAATGTTTTTTTCTGCGTCAGAAAGAGAAGTTAAGCTGAGAAAAGATAATTTCTAAGAAGGTGATGACATAAGAAGAAGATAAGAAAAAACTAAAAGCGCTGATTTGAAACAGATTTTCTCTGAACACAATTTATAACAATGGTCTTTCATACGTTAAAGATAAATAAAATCAGAGATAAATGTTTTCATTAATTAAAGAGTGCTATTAAAACTAACAAACTATAAAATTTTGTGATATAAGCAGAATTTTAGGTTCTATTTTTACTTTCTTTTACAGCTGTAGAGGGGGAATAAGATCATGTGATCATGTTGAGTTTTCACCGGAAATACATGTGCTGGAGTCACCCGGATACGAACAAAATCTGGTGTTAAACACTCACAACACTTTCTCTTACTGCAGTAATACAACAAACTTGACCAATTTTCACTAAATTTAAGATATTTTTTCTTAGCTCTCAAACATAAATACAGAGGTGATGGTGGGGGTGGGATATACTTATCTACCAATGGCAGATTGTAGTTAACGTGATCACTTGGTGTAGTAGAAGTGTGCCAATAACATTTGAAATTTAACAGATATTTGAAGTTCCTTAGAATCCCGAGAAATCCACTTTATTGGAAAAACGTTTAAAATAAAAGCGACATATTTATATCGTTTTAAAGAGACTTCCACAATACTAAAAAAATGTATACATTCATTAATGACGCACTTCCGGTTAACAGATATTCTTCAAATTTAGAATTCTAGCAAAATACTTGATAGAAATTCATGTTAAATAGTTAACAGTATCTTATATTTTAGTATTATTATTTATCAAGTGATACTTTAGAGGAAAGTATAACGCCACTGTTCCCCCCTCAAAACTCAAAAAATAAATTTTCCCAGGAAAATGTTTCAAATACAAAATGGTGACAGGTGTTCATGTGTGTGTGTAGATAATCGCTGAATCCGTTTTACAGAAAACCACGGAAAACTGAAAAAAATGGGCTCTAATATATGTATAGGCCTATCACTTTTGAAAATTTATCATAGAGTTCTAGGGCAATGTTAAAGCTTTCCACTAAAGTACCAACTTCACAACAATTCTACCAACTGCATAAAATATTAGGAGTACATTGTGAGAATTCCAAGTGCTACGATACAGTATCCGATAACAGGTATAATGTGACTGGTCGATGTGTTGTATGTGTCTGTTCTAGCGCAAGCGGTTTTGAAACAGCTCAAGTGTGTGTATGCTTTAAAGAGAGAGATGTTTAAGATATAATGAAGAAATCACCACTGCTTACAAGAAATAATTTGACTATATTATTGAATTATTGAATAATGAGAATAACAATTACAAGTTAATTGTAATAATGAAATAACTTATAATTATACAGAAACTCTTGCACTTTATTTATACTTCTTCTAGAAGGGGTTAAAAGACAAAGAGTGCCCGACTTCTCCGACCTCTCTTGTAACGGTGTCTTGTACCTGCGTTTTGACACTTTGCCAGCCAACGTACAAATTTTCTTTTATAACTGATTTTACTTAAAACATAAAATATATTTTCAGGGAAGGGATTAGCTCAGGTAGCGCGCTGGACTAGCAACGCGGAGATCACGGGTTCGAATCCAGCCGTGCTGCCCTTAGATTTTCTCTTCCTAGGAGCCCCTACAGCTCACTGTCCGGTGATGGACAATGTTATCTGTAGCGAGAGAACACTGTCCGGAGGCCGGCAGTGCACTGAGAAGGCTCCGGGCGCAAATGACCACAGATGTTGAGACGCCTTAAATTAAATAAAAATAATAATAAAATATATTTCCAATCATTTCTATTTTTCCATTTGCTTCTTCCACTACATAGGTTTCTGAGTTTTTTTGGAATTTTCTACGAAATGGGTACTACGATTTTCCTTAAACTTGAAATGGCAGTTACTTATTGTATAAACTTTCATTTGGAACATTTTTCTGGAAAATTAAGATTTTCGGGGGGATTTGGGGAATCTGTGATTTGAAATTTGAAGTATTGTTGATAAGAGGGGGCATGATCTCAGTCACTATCTACTTTTACTGCGGAGCAACCCTGTACCCTCACTACCATCTAACTGTTGGCACAATGTTACAACCGACTAACTACTAAACAATCACTTAAATTCCATTAAGAAAAAACCTGTCAATATCATACATTACACATTATCTATAGTAGTAAGTGAAAGTCCTGTGAAGGTTTCACACCAAACTATTTTTGTTTTTAATTAAGAAAATATTGTGTTGTGTTGAACGGATAAAGTTTACTGACTATATAGTACATATTATACAGAGATAGGAGAATATAATCTAGCCGATCATACTGTAGAATCTATGTCTGAATGTAAGTGTGTCCTGATGACGATGACAACTCGCCTTCTCTGTTACCAATTAGCACTTGTATTACGTCACCAATTAACACTTAACCACAGTCGTCTGTTTGCCAACCTATATTCTTATTTATGTATACTATCTACTTGTGACTGCAGAGGAAATAATATGCAACATCTTATATACTAGTTCTAAAATAAAAAAGTTATTAACATAGGTTGATTTTATTATTATTTTTATTTTCTCTTATATTCTGAAAGAGAGTATGAAAGAAAGAGGCAGAAAAAGATTGAATAGAAAACTAATAATAACATGACTTACTCTTTTTATAGCTAATAAAATTATACATTAATTTGTTTTAAACTTTGTATTAGGTTGCCCAGTAGTCATAAATGTAGTGTTGGAGAAGGAACATAATTGGAGGAAGCATATAGAGATAGTAGAACACAGATAGGGAGAATATATATCTAGCCGATCATACTGTACAATCTATGTATGTATGTAAGTGTATCCTGATGACGATGACTATTAAACTGTAGTCCAGAATATAGCGCCAACAATATTGAACAAAACCAAAATCTACTAACTCAGAAACCAATAAATTTTTCCAGGAAATGTTTCAAACGAAAGCGCCCCCTTTATTATATTTGTGCAACATTCCCAGTTTCAAGCAAATCGTTGTACCTAATTTTCCAGATAAATAAAGAAAATTCAGTAACCATTCTGTAAAGTCAGGAAATTCCAGCTAACCAATTTTTTCAAATTTGAAATAACCATGCTTTTAATATATTTTAATTTTACATAAATGGTTGAACCACACATTATACTGAAGTGACATTTTACAGAGAAATGTTGCTGCTCCCTTAGAACCTTCCAAAAAATCAATTTTCCTACAATAACGCTTCAAGTAAAAGTGATAGGCGTTTATATGTGCAGACAGTATGCAAACCATCAGAGTGAGAAGGCTACAATTGAAAACAAACAAAAAATCCCTCATATTTCAGCATAACATCCATTCCAAGTCTATAAACCTAATTATAGGGAAATTAAAATTTTAATATACAATATATACCTACTTGATGTACAATAAAGTAATAAAATTAAGAAAACCAAAAACACTTGGAATTCATAGTTAATAGATTACAAATTGGATATTTGACCCCGCAGATTTAAAACCAAGTGTCATGGCAATAAGGTTATTGTGTAATGCTGTTTGTATTTCTGTCAAGGACTCGGTGAAGACATGGTAGACAAAACGTCGTGGTTATATCACGGTAGATGGGTCAGGTGTAATAGTGTTCTTCAGTCGGACAATATTTTACCTGTACCAACAACTCTCCCACCACTGTTACTCTAGGTCAGCGCCACCACCTCAACTTATTATTAATAGTAGTAAACTTGACCTGTATAACGTTCAATATTCACCCACACAATGTCAGCGCCATCTAGTTAAGAGAAAAGTCAAACTAATTTATACATATAGGTAGAAGACACGATGCGATTGATTGGTTGTGAATCCAACCAACAGGCGGCGGCAACACGTTCATCAATATCCTTTATATCGTTAGCCAATGTAATGTTTTATAAACAATATCTTTCTTATTATTATATTGTAATTATTTACTAATCTGATTTGTCTAAAAATATACATTTCTTAATGTAAAAAATTGGAAGAGAATTTGGTGAAACAAGAAGTTGATACGTTCAGAAACTGCACCATAGAGAGAACTCAGGTAAGCTGGATGATTTTGCACAATAAGGATGAACGGTTCCCTATATATGTTGGCCTTAGAAATACTGAAACAACACCATCAATCACTCTGCTGTCCCCTACAAGTGGCAATTCTTATGACCTACTCTGCTGAAGTTCCACAAAACATTCTCTACTAAAGAGCTTATTCGCCCAGAGGTCACAAGAATGATCCTTTTTACTCCGCTAAAGTCGTAAATGTGTTTCACATCTCTTATTTTTTATTTTTTTTATTCTAAGTCAACATCTATGGTCATTAGCGCCCGAAGCTTGCTAGTGCACTGCCGGCCTCCGGACAGTGTTCTCTAGTTACAAACAACACTGTCCATGACCGGACAGTGAGCTGTAGAGGCTCCTAAGAAGACAAAATCTAAGGGCAGCGCAGCTTGATTAGAACCTGGGTCCTCCGCGTGGGAGTCCAGTACGCTAACCACTTAGCTATTTCATCTTTTTTGAGGAAGTATTGTTGCTAACATATTAAATTTTCGGAATTTACATCGGAAATACATATTTCGTGACGTCCGGAATTTAAAAAAAAAAATTATCAAATGGTCCTCTATTGTGTGATGTGAGAGAAGAAAAATAATAATAACACGGAAAGCTCAAATTTTACTTTCCGTTTAGTTGCCCGCCCTCATGCTTGATCTGGAGGTTAGCAAACCCGCCTTTGGTGAGCGAATTCAGGGTTCGCTTACCTCTATGCAGCACAAAAAAAAAAAATCGCCGTCTGCGCAAGCCTTGGTATTGCATGCGCTGTTCGCCAAGGATTAGGTACCCTCCACCCAGCTGACACGAAGGTTTCGGGCAAAATCCATCGACAGGGGAGTGCGACTTTAATTACTGATTTTTTTTTTTTAAGTTCTCGCGACTTTCTCGATATTGAATTGAACTGAATTTCTTGAAATTTTGCATACTATCTGCAATACTTTTAAATGCTCATTAACTTTATTTAAAATATTTTTCTGTAAAAAATGCTTTTTGAAGGCTCAGTGGGAGATACAACTTTAATCATTCATCAAAAGAGCCACTTCAGTACAAGTGTTTCCGTTTGATTCTACTATTTATATAATAAGGTACATAAAAAAAATCGGTTAATTTAAAGTACAGCTTTACTCAATCTATGATTTGTGTAATTTTCTCGAACACGGTCCCAACGATTTTCTGAAATTTTTTCCAGAAAGCTGATTTTAAGAGAGTTTTCGGAGGTCTTGATTTAGGTTTAAATTTGAACTGACGTAACAGAGCCGATCCCCTTTGATTTATATACAACACAATACCTTTAGTAAACAATTGAAGATAGTGACGGCCAATAAATAGCCAGATTGCTACAAGAGATAGGCATGCACTCACTGCATGTTTTTTGTTTATCAGGATTTTGATCTGTTACTAAAACGTTTCAAGAGTTGAAGATGTCAACAAGGTAGTAGAGTAGTTGTGCAAACAAAAGTAGAAGTTTTGATTGAAAATCGACATTAATTAAATAAAAACGATATGAGCATATTATTTTGTAAACTAAATTTGGTATATCGATCGATATCTTTGATTAACAATTTGTAATTTCATTCATTATCCATAACCTTTTTTTTCTATTTCATTATCTCATTTCCTCGAACCCGTCTACACTGTTCTTACTGCAATAAATTCACAATTCTAATTTTTATTAAAATGGCACTTCAAAGAAATATCTATGGTCATACCTCGCGGCCACACATTCCTCCCCTAACAACAATTTCCCCAGAAAATAATGTTTAAAATAAAAGTGATACGGAGTGTGTTTTGTACAATAGATACATCATTTAAAGGAAAATTATTGAAAATTAGGTGGAGAAAATCGCGAATAACTAAAACCAACACTCGATAAGATGGGAGGACTTCAGTTAGATGGGAGGACTTCAGTTAGAGGGAGGACTCCAGCTAACATATTCTGGCTAAAAATCTATCTGGCGATATGCACACTTTTTTTAAATTTGCTTTATTTTAAGACTAATGATTAAACTCAAAAATGTCATTTTAACCTTCAAAGATAGGATTACTAATCGGCAATGGTGTATATGATATGGTAGAATGGTAAGTGAAGTGTGTAAAGCAGAGCACCTCAGATGCTAGGTGCCCTAGTGAGCGGTGAGATGTCGGTTAGGGAGCCGCGAACAAACCAAACATAATAAAATGAAATTTATATACTCTATTGAAATAATTAAGAATAAAGACATGAGACTAACAAAACATTATGTATTAACATCAATTAATAGGTATTCCATTTGCCTACTGTAAGTCAAGAAATAATCAATTACAACTCCAGACATTTATTTTGTATCCATCTCTGTGTACGCACATTCCTCCTCACACTGGAGAAATTATTTAAATTTCTTGATTTATGATTTCTTTTAATTATTTCTTTATGTTTCTTTGTTCATTATGAAAATTAAATCGCTTATAAAACAAGAATTAATAAATAAATTTTTTTTTACGTATTAAGATCATCCCAAAAATGTTGTTGTCTACAATCAAACAGTACTAACTATTAAAACTAAGTCTTACTGGGATTTCGCATAAATGATCTAACAAAACTATGTGTACAGCAAAAAACATACAACAGCACTCGTATCATCTAGGGAAATCTGGAGTCATTAACTCATGCTCAAGGGAACCACCATGTTTGCAAACTACTCCGTGTAAAGAAACGGAGGAGAATAGGAGTTGAACTTTCTTGAGGAACCCAGCATGGACTGGTTAAAGTTAGAACTAGTGTATCATAGAAGTACTGACGGATATAATTATTTGTTATTTATAACTTACAATAGAAAATTGGTATACCAAATGGGGAATCAAAATAAACCCTACCCAATCAAAATACATCATTTTCACTCTAAACCGTTAAATAGCTCCTCCCTCCTCAACGGCGGTTTATTTACAACACTTCTATACCTTCTGCAGACCACGATTATACCTGGACAAAAAAGACTTTCATGGTATCCTCGCAATGGACTGAAAAGATAAGGATATTAACCGGAAGGTTTTTTTTATACGATGACTTCTTGCTAGACAAACGTTCAAAAATAATTGTACACAATGACATAGGATCGTTTGCTTCTCTCCTTATGCCAGAAGGTATGGGGCTTGTGACGCCGCCAACCTAAACCGCTTCCATTCAACCCCGCTATCAAAAATCCATATTTTATAGCAGCTAACCCCCCCTTTCTATCTTCCAGATCTTACCTATCATGCTGACCTCCCATTCATTTCCCTTAACCCATTACATCAATTTCCATGATAACTTCATATCGCATCCCAACCTTCTCACACGACTCCTTTCATCTATTCAATACCGGAGGTTCTGCCCATCGGCTTCAACGGATCAGTGGTGAGTTACCAATGTGTGTATGTGCTTGTGGAAAGAGAGAGTATCTCAGAAATGAAAAGTAGCAAGAAGCTAAACTTTCATATACCGTTTAGGGATCCAACACGAAAGTTTCGGTTGAAAGCAAGCAACTGGATCTGCAACTTTACTGAATAGCATATTACGAACCTCGTATCCCCCCCCCCCAGTATTACATAGCTGTATATGTATCTTTTATTTGACAATTTTTTAAGGAAAAATTTATTTCTAGTTGTTCTGTTAGCTCTCTACAATGTCAGGCTCACTTCTGAATTGCCATTACAAGACTGTTGGGGCTTGATTGACGTGCGGCTCATTGGTTTTTGTATGTACTAAAATACAAATAGCAAATAACAACAACTTGCCTAGACACTTACAAGTAAATGTTCTGGCTCCCCGTCACTGTCTGAATATTGCTAAGATTAAGCCTGTTCTTCTTCTAGTGGGTTTTCTGCAGATTATCGCAGTGCTCCCTATAGTATGAGATATTGGTAGGTGAAAGGAAAAAGATTATGGGTAATGGTTTGAGAATTTTTATTTTCAAAAATGGAAAGCCCTTACTCTATTTATTTTGCTTAATAAATCTCTTAAAAATCTTACTTTTCCAACTTCCAAAATCAATATTACAACAACAAGGTAGTTAAAACAAATATGTAGGAAAAAAATTTAAAAAGATCCGCGAATGATGAATAAATTGTAATTAAAGATTTGACGTAATATACTAACTAATATATATATATATATATATATATATATATATACGTTGAGGTATGATGATGATTTTATATATATATGACAGTAGCATTAGTAGTAGTACAATACGTACAATTTAGATAGGTTAGTGTGTGTTACTCTCTCTCTCTCACACACACACACACACACCTTGTTTTAATGTATACACAAATCCATTATTAGTAATTCTGTCACGTCACCGACAATATACTCGTTCAGCTGGCTCCTCTCTCTCTGATTGAATAGAGAAGTTACATCTTAAAACAATAATAATATTCTTACAATATCTGCTGGTACTGTTGTTGTTGTTGGCCGCTGCTGCAGTTTATTGTTTTGTAAAATTACAGCCATGACTCATCTGTATAACACTCAGGTAAATAAGTTTCCTATTGTACAATAACCATACATGTGATTATTTTTCAATGCCAACAAGATTTCTAAAAGCTGTACTAGTGTGTATGAAGTCACTATAATATTATTGGTCGAGAGGTCGTATATTTGGAATTAAAACAATAACACCGTCTTAAAAAAAAAAAATCTTGGTGTACAAGTCAGTCAAATATGGGGAAGGAGGGAGAGAGGAAGGCATTTGAGCCTACCAAAACAAAAGAGGAATACACCACAACACACTTGTTACTGGAATATAGCTCTAGCTGTTATCATGATACTCTGAATACACAAGGATATTCAACAAGTTCACTAGAACTAAAACAGTACTATGGAGTTGCGTTAAAAAAAGTAAAAATCTGTTGTGAAACACTCACAAGACTCTCTCTTATCCTCCAATTTACACACAACAGTTAGGTACACAGTCTGTAGAATTTATTACAACTCTATATAACACTTCTTTTTATTATAATTTATTTGTTTAATTGAAGTAATAATTAGTTCGATTCCTTCTATTGTTGCGAGAAACTAGATTTTGATTGAATTAGCTCATATCTGGATTTCCATCTTTATCGTAGTACTCTTTCAATAGTTTGTGGACTATAGGTAATATAGGTAAAATTAATATAATGAATAGCTCGAAAATCCACGTCTAAGAAAAGTTTTCTAACTAAATATTATAGATTCCATGGAGAAATGTTTGTGGGTGCTTAATATCAATTTTATTTTGTTACAGTAGTATAAGCGGCCAAATATGAAATGGCGGATCTTGTATTTCTGCCTAATTCTCTTTTGCTTTCTTTTTCAACAATGGAATCAAGTTTTTACGATTCTTAATATACGGATTCTTTCATTGTGACCCACATTAATTATATAAAGCCGAAAATATGTTAAAAATGACTTGATTTTTTGCATTTTTTCATAAAAAAAGTTTATTGCACAATTTGATAATTTATTGAATTATATTGATAATTTCATAAATTTATTAAGAGTAGAAGAGAAGGTGTGAAATGTAGGTGTATAT
This sequence comes from Triatoma infestans, assembly GCA_011037195.1. Lineage (NCBI taxonomy): Eukaryota > Metazoa > Arthropoda > Insecta > Hemiptera > Reduviidae > Triatoma > Triatoma infestans. The sequence goes on from JAAEAF010014509.1 coordinate 58,803, forward strand.
CGGGCCAATCAGAAATTTAGAATTATCACGTAGTTCACGCCCACATTTCACACCTTCACTTGTACGATCTGATTGGCTAATTATTTATAGCTAATTATTCTATGAAAAACCTAGTTTAGAATTATTAGACTAATTCCCCCTTCGTAGATATTTTATATAAATTATCAAATTGTGTAATAAAAATTTTTTATGAAAAAGAAAGCACAAAATCAAGTTATTTCTTACATAATATTTATTGTTTTATATAATTAATGTGAGCAATAAGCTTTCGAGCTTTCTACTAAAAACGCACCTCCGGTCATCCGATTTTCTTCAAACTTGGAATTTCAACAACATATTAAATTCTAATTAATATTATATAGATGACAGAATCGTATAAAAAAGTGAAATAGCAGTTTAGTCCTCTGAAGTGCTATTTCACTTTTTTACCTAACCCCATCTCTCCACCAAAAGTGGCCTTAAATGAATTTTCCCGGAGAAATGTTTCAAATAAAAGTTGTAGCTTTTTGTGTGAGTAGTTGATGTACCAAGGTAAAAAAATAAAATCCGTCAGCAGTTTTCATGAAAATCACAAAAAACTGAAAAAACATTCAATAATGTGGCACTTCCGGTTAAACGATTTTTACGAAAATTTTATTCTCAGGTCTCTTGGTAGCCATTTAATGAAATATTTAGTTTGAACATTTAGCGATTTTTAGTTTTTGAGATATGCTGCCCCATACAGAGACATAAACGTACACAAACCACCTCTTAGGGCTCAGGGGACCTCAAAACATTTATATCCGGTGAAAACTCGATATTCAAAATTTGATACAATGACAATACTTCCTCTTACTAAGTAACAGTAGATAAAGTAAAAAGATACACTCACCAGAGCAATCTATTTCTCTTTCTCTAATGGCAATTCTTTCAAGGGTCATTCAATGTCAAATCAACCAGGGATCCGAACCCTGATAAGTTACAACCGAATCGCACGATCGTCGTTCAGCACCCAATCTTTATTTATTCTCATTACTCAAATAAACATAAATATGTAAATTGTGTTAGTAACCATAATAATATACGATAATTTCCCAGTCTCGGTGACGAATCTGTTGCGTTACAAAAGTCACCCGCCTGCGCTATGTCTAAGGCTAATTTGTACAACTTTATAATTGAATTAAGCTCAGAGAAAGTAGTGTGAATGTTTCCCATCAGAGATGAAATAATCTTATGATAAAACGGTTTATTTATGTATTGTCAAAAGAGAAGTATCAATAAATTCAATACTAATCACATTGATGTTACCAAAATTAATGAATGCTTTTAATCAGGTAGAATTCCCCTGATCGGATTAGGTATACAATCGAATAACAAATTAAATCAATTTATTGCTTTTACAGGGTTCGTTAACATCCAACAAACATCCTCGTTTAACAACCATTTAGTAAAAAAACAAATTTTCCTTCAGGACATGTTACACATACCTCCTCGAAAACTCGTGTTTTAAAGAACTGAGACGCAGATCATGAAAATTACTCATAAATATTATTATATAAGTATATGGATAGATAAACTTTGCAACGCAAAACTTTATTAGTTTATCTACACTATCAAACACAATATTTCATAAAGTATTACTTATCAAATAATTACAAATAAATAAAAAACTTCATTGATTAATCAATAGTTAACTGTGCACAGTTATTAGCATTAAGATGGCTAATCTTATTTAAAAAATCCATGAATCGGAACGGATGCCATTATGACCATTATCGATTGTATAAAAAGGAAACAACCGATAACAATCAATATATCATATTGAGGAAGTGATTATTTCATTTTAATTATTTTGATATTATTTTTGTTTGATTGCTTGATTTAGAAAGAAATAAAAAAAAAAGTATTCGATTCATTAGCGCACTTTAATAGTAAAAAATAATGGTATTATTATAATTAGGAAGGCCGTGGATGTTTTCAATGGTATTTAAAATGTAACTTTAATAATAAACAACAAAGTGTTATAACCTTCTATTATTACCTTGCCCAAGGTTTTCTTGTATTTAATTTTTCTTTTTTGATACAACACACACACACACATACACTCAGACAAAGTTTAGACAAGGTCTTCATCTTCCATTCCTGTGCTTTTAATACTTCGTGCTGTTGCATCATTTATTATAAAAATAATATATCAAAATATGACGCGGCCATCTGTACATATGTGTGTGTGTGTGTGTGTGTTTTGCGCGTTATTAAAAGAGTTAGCTAAGAAATTTTCATTATTAAATATGTATATAACAATTAGGTCAGGTTTCTTGGCCAACTGTAGGAATATTTTGGCCAGTGTTTATTTGGTATATACTCTTATGGAATAATTAGCTGACGAGGAATTGTGGACATTGCCCAGATGAGAAAAGAAGAGATCGTTCTCCCCCCCCCCAATGGCCAGTTACACCCTATTCTATCATCCCATTTACTTCCAATATTTCCTTCTCGAAAGAATAAATCGATAGAATTCTTGATTTAAAATTAATTAAAAAAACGAAGTACGGATTAACAGATGTGATATAAACTATAGTCACCAAGTATCAGAATCTGGGGATATCTATCTGGCTTTTGCTGCACCAAAAACATGAGAAAAATGTTTTAAGTTAGCTGACCTAGTTTTTTTTTGTTTATCTACACAAAATAAAGTTTACAAAATAATTCAATAGATTTCCGTTTTCAAACTTACATCTGCAATACCAGATTAAATCTCCAGGATAAAAGGGATATACTTGTAAACATTAAAACGCAGATAAGATAAACTACCGTACAGTTTACTATGTGGCCGTGGACACACTATAGAGACCTGTCTATTACAAAGTTTAACAGTGTCTTCAAACTTGGAATTTTTAGTACTAATTGGTTGGCTTTCGTATCACACAACTACAATATCGGATCTAAACTACAATAAGATGACCCATCTGGGAGAACATTGATCACCCAATTCCCACCAAAGCTTCTAAAATCAAGTTTCCCAAGAGAAAAAATGCAAACAAATGTGATAGGCCCCACGATACACCAGCAGGTAGTATACAAGGTTTAACGAAACACATTTGTCGTGAAAATCGCAGAAATTATTGAAAACAAATAAATTGAAGTTGCACTTCCGGTCAATCGATTGTTTCCAAACTCGCAATTATAGCAATCCTTATTTACATTATAGAAGTGAAAAATCGTAGATAGATATACATAAAGATACAGAACATTGAGTAAGCTGTCTTCCTGTTGATCAATTATGATCAAAAATCCTCGCAATTGAACGGAATCCATTTTTTTTTTTTTTATTTAGAAATTTACAATCTGTATTACATATAGAATGAGTAAATAAGATGTTGAATAAATGAAACTGTAGGCTGTGAGAATACCAAGAGTTTCAACTTATTGTGATTTTCCGTTTTGCAGTAATGCATTAACACACACACCACTTTTTCTTATTCAGAGAGCTGCAAATCATATATTTGAAATAACACAACTCAATTTCACACAACTCAATAGTAAGTCAGTAAAAGTCGTGATTAAAAATATAAACGCACAGGACAAAAACTCGACAAAAAATCTGTTATCACAATCCCCTATTTCTGATTGAGAAAGGATTGAGGATTGAGATCTTATAGCAACGGAAACGGAGTTGTTATGTTTCTTCCATCACTACAAATGGTGCAGGCAATCAAAAAGTGGGTCCGAAAATTGTCAACTGATGGTATTCTACTCTGATTTAATATTATAATATGAGTGAATGACAGGTCAACACTTGCAACATAAAAGATTAATTACTAATCATTCTTAATTTACTAATAAATATTGACGTTTTATTTATGCCCAAAACCTGTATTTCCGGTGCAAACTCAATTTCGAAAATCTGGCACGTCGGAATACTTGCTCTCTTACTGGAGAAAGGGAAAGTAAAGAAAATAAGGTCACACTTCCTATGAAGAGATTTTTACTTGAATCGTCGAAAAGAATCCCTGAGGATGTTATCCAAACGGGATTTTCTCTTACTACTGTAAAAGGAACTATTGTATTCATATACCTTTTTCGGAAAATGGCTTTCATCGAAACTATATGTTTGAGGTCCCTACATATAAGCATATATATGTTGAAACTTTTTTCTGGGAAAATTAATTTTGGGTATTCTCGGGTAGCGGAAGGACAAGCATCCTTTGTTCGCAACATATCGTTTTCTTATAATAGATTGGATTAAAGTTAGATTGAATATTAAAGTCGACCAAACCTTTAATAACATTCACCATTTGAAGAAAATTTATTAATAAAAACTTGTTACTTTTATAATTTTTTTTTTAAGGCGCTTTAACTTCTGAGGTCATTGACACCCGATTGGCTTCGGGCGAGCGCTCCTCTCGTTAAAGATAATACTGGCCCCACCGCCTGATAGTGAACTGTAGAAGCTTCCTAGGGTGAAAAATCTAAGGATAGGACTGCCGAATTCGAACCCAGGATTTACACGTTACAAATCCCCAACAAAGTAGCTTTTCAACTTCAGTAAGATGTGGATTTTTTTCACAAATAGCGGTGTAAAATTATAAGTTTAAACAAACTTTGTAAATTTCATTTATTCTCTTCGATATCGAAAACGAGAAATAATAAAGTTAAATGACATTCTTTTTGGATTATCTTTGGAAATCTGACCTCTCCGTTCAGTGAGAAATCGAACGAGAAAACAAAAATAATTTACAAGTAATAATGTAGTGGTTGAAATGATATTAATATTACTGCAATATAGGAGAGGTACTGTTAAACAGGTGGTGCCCCGGAAAGGCCAGCAGAGGGATGCCAGGAGGATGAAGGGCGGAAGGAGAGTCTGCCCTAGTCTGTATTATGCTACCACCTTTTGCCCCACTCCTTTATTAAACTATACTACGGTGTCTCTGTCTCACTTTTATTGTTTAAATTTGAACAATATAATGAACAGTTAGCCTTCTTTTTACCTCCTTTAACGCTGACCCTTCTTTACCTGCTGCCATAAACCTTTCTACATCTAGGGCCTCCCCATTTACAGCACCTTTACTAACTTCCTGCTAGTAAAGCAAGTTTACTAAATATACCATGCAAAAAGCTTGCAATTACAATAAAAGTGTAAAAATTAGTTTAATAAAAAGCTCGAGGAATTTAAATGATTTACAAAAAAAAAAATGGAATGTCTCAATATCTCGAGTCCAAAATCACTCAGCAATTTCCTAGAATTTCATTACATTGAACAATTAAAATACTGTATCTAATGTGTTAACTAATGACCCCCCCCCCATAATATTAAACATGTTTACCAATAAATAATTAATAAAATATAATTTATATACATGTTTTGAGGTTCACTGAGAACAAAAAAAAAAATTTGGCGAATGATCTATATCCGCCACAGGACCTTTCAAAAAGATTTCCGTTAACCGCAAGATCTTCAACCAGAAGTTTGTTGTCTATAATTTTTTTTTTCTTCAGCTTATTGCGACTTTACCAAAAAAAGCTCCAGCGATTTCCTTGAAACTTCGTAAACTATCTATACACATAAATGTCCCAACACTTTTCCGGACAAATTGGTGGGTTCTGAGGAAGAGGCAACGTTAAGCTCAGACAATATATGGTCCCCCGCCACCTGTATAATATAAAGATACATTAAAAAGCATTGCTGTAATTCTAAAGTTGACAATAATCTGTTCGAAATAAGTTTTTGAGTTTGTTGGGGGGAATTTTCTCGAATCTGCTACAAACGATTTTCTTACACTTTGAATGCTTACTGTACACATCACCATGGTTACAAATAGTTTTCTGGAAAAATTGATTTTAGAGATGCTGTAAGACCTGTGAGTTAGACTTGGAGTTAAAATTGCCATGATATAAATCGTTGCTAAGGGGCTGTAATAGTGACCAACTTTATTAATATAAACATTGCAAGTTATTATTGAAATTATAATCATTGTAGAGCAATAAGAGACAGTGGTGAGTGTTTCACAATACATTTGTGAGTTTTGTTTCAATCCTCTACACTATATTCAGTACAATATATTCTAATTTTAACACACTCCTTCTTACCATACTGCATTATCGATCACCTCTAATGGAGGACTGTTTGCTTTTTCTTACAAATTAAGTGGGAAATTGTGTTTTCTACTCGTGTTGTTTTAAAAGAATTATTTACTGAAAACTATTATAATAAACACATACCTTTAACGTCATCACGGTTGTGGATGCTGGTTCTGATTTGACAGCGGCTACTGGATACAAGACGAAATCCCTCTCAATTGCCATTGATCAACGATTATGATATAATTAACATTCACCTCCACTAATTATTATTAAATCATTACCAAACTGTTTACATCAAGTATTATTTATAAGACCAAAACAGTACCAAAAATTCAATCACTATATCAAAAGTAAACAAACACACACACAGAGTGAGAAGGAGACACAGACGGAGAGAGACACACGAAGAGAAAAAAAATGATGTACTGTGCAGTGTGAATAATTGGCGGGAAAGTAGTTATATATAAACTGGATGCAAGACCATGTGCTGTGAATGCACAGTGATGGGTGCCAGTACAACAAGAGGGGCAACTTACCTCCCCACCACACCGCACACTATTTATATTGGAAAGAGGGGAGCGATGTGGCGGCAAACAGCTCACTACACGTCTGCATCCACTTATATACCCACTCTCCTACTTCGTCGTACTGTACACTCCCTTCAGGGGTTGTTTACATACAAACACCCTTACATTAACCTTGCAACCAGCTACAATTTCGTTCTTCCAACAAACCTTTAACGATATTGTTATTAATTATGCAAATTCAAAACTGAAGAATCAATCTACTTTATATTGATGACAATCTCTAAATGATAGATTACTTTTCCAATTATTACTATAGGTATGGGTATTTGTCTTGATATTAGGGAAAATAAAAAAAATCTGTTGCGAAACACTCATACGACTTTCTCACACTTTTTTTTTTAAATTAAGGCGCGTCACCATCTGTGGTCATTGGCGTCCGGAGCCTTCTCAGTGGGCGGCCGGCCTCCGGACAAAAACCAATCAATCAGAATTGCGACTTTACTGACTGAGTGTTCTTTTAGTTTCCGAACTTTAATCGATTTAGTCGGATTTATAATGATTTTTCTTCTAAATTCCAAAACTATACACACATATATATAAATAGTATTATTTGAAATGTTTTGCAAGTTTAAATAAAATCCGTTGTCTACTTCACAAATGTATCTTCCCAGAAGGATTGTTCCATGTCTCTTCAATACATATGTACAGATCTACCATAAAACAATGTTATGTATAAAAAGAAATAATGTGGTGTAAAACACTGACATAACTTCCTCGTACGGCAATTTATAATTTAATGACTAATTTCTATAAAAATGCAATGTTTACAAAAGTTAGTTTCCATATGCGGAATGTAGTTCCAAACATAGTAGATTTAGGAAGACAAACTATATAGGAAAGACCAGAGCAGACGACGCCATAAAATTTAATAAAAAAAAAAGTTTAACTGGGCTTACCATAAAAAAGGTGGTAGGAATTATATATGTGTACCTAGTCATTTGTATGGCGCCATCTGTCTCAACTAACAAAGCTTGTAACGGCCGTTTCACTACTTGATATCAAGGTGAATGAAATCGTTGTAGCCAATTTCTACAAAATTCCAAAAAGCTCAAAAACCAATTTAGTAAAAATGCACTTGTTAACAGATTTTCTGCAAATTTGAAATTCTAGTAATGTTTATAAATGCATCAAGATATTGTGTGGGTAGTAGAGCAGTGAATAGGGTAAATAGGTGGTACTTTACAGGGCATTTTTGTTTGTTTGACTATTTCCGCCAATGATATGGGAATTGTAGTTTCAATTAGATCAATATTTCATTTTAAATCCGAATATGTCTCATTTCGGTTGTTGTTTCATATCTCTTTCATAATTCACTACATTTAGTAAGCCTATAAAATACATTGCTCTAATGCCTCCAACAGATCAATAATCCAACACTATCACTGTAATTTCTCAAATGTCCGCCGAAAATAAGTAAATAAATAAAATAAACACACAGCAAGAAATAAAGAAGCAGAGTAGCTAATAAAGAAAGCATAATATCAAAAAGAGAGTAAATTTTATTTATTAATAGTGGACCGGAAACAGAACTTATATAAAGAAACCATGCAGCAAACAAACAGAATAATTACATAAAGATGTAGATGGCACAGACGCCTCCAGCTCTCAGTTGGCTAAATGAAAGAGAATTAGTAAATATAAGTGGCGGTGCTGTCTCTCCCTCCTCCCCGTACACAAAAGAGAGAAACATTATCCGCCTTAGAATTATGGGTTGATTTTAGAAATATATATATAGGAATGTGTCCTGCACACAATAAGTACATAAAAGAAGAGGAAACTGTAGCATGTATATATACATATACAGGTGTGCCAACAATCCTACAAACACAGCCACTGCTAACTAAGGTAATAACTCCACCTTCACTTGCTCTGAACTAGCACTCGCCTCTACACTCTCACCTCTCATATTCCATACTTCTCTATTTCATTGCTGTTCTTAAAGTACTGGACAGACTGTTAAGAAGTAAAAGTGTAAAGTAATGCATAATTTTACTAGCATATTTTTACTACCGACTGCCGATTGCCTAAGATCACAGACCCTAGACGGACGTTCTTCCTACTGAAAATTTAATGATTATAAAATCAAGTTTACTTGTTGAGAATATAATAACAAAGTGTTATGGCAGTCCGTGCAAATGTAAAGTTTCTTCTGATGTTACAGAGAGTTCTGAAATTTTAGAAAAAGATGGAAGCCAATCATTTTGTGGACCAGTTAAAATTAAATTGATGAACTTGTTTATTTCGAGTGGGTAAAGTAAACAATCTGATGTGAAACACTCACAAGACTTTTTCATACTCCTCATACAATTATAGAACTAATTTTCTTTAAACTTGGAATCAGTTGTGTCCTAATATAATTATAGAGGTGGTAGGGGAGCAGGAGGAGGAGCAGGTCCAAATGACGGAGGTAGAAATTATTGTGTAATCGGTAACCAAAAGATTGCACAAACCGAAACTTATATTTGAAAAGTGACGTCACCCAGTAAACCCTTCAAAAATTACTTTTATTGTAAAATGTTAGAAATAAAAGTGACAGTTTCATATCTGTCCAAATTTAAAGAAAATCATTAGTTGTTTTCGAGAAAATTCCAAAAGAAACCCATTATATTCCATAAAGTTGCACTTTTGTAACCGATTTGCTTGAAATTTGGAATTCTTAGTTTTTCTAAGGTACTTGCAATATTTTATGGGTGTATAGTGTAGTTGTACTTTAGAGGAAAGCCTGAGGTTGCTATTCCTTCCCCCCCACATTCCCTCCCCCCACAGCCCCTCCAAAAAAGAATTTTTATTGAAAAATGTTTCAAATAAAATTGATGGGTATGTATATATGTATATAGTGCACGATATTGAAAAAAAATCGCGAAAAACAAAACTCAGTAAAGTCCCAGCATCCTACCCACAGACAGCGGTGGCAATGAGGCACTCCAGGTTACTATTGGAGAGCTCACATTTTGCTCGCGCATACTGAACCTAGGAAGGGGGACGGAGAGGAAAGCTAAGAAGGAGATCTGATGGAACGGGTCAGCCTCATAAAGAAAACTTAACCATAAAATGGACTTTTGGCCAAACTTGGAATCGAAAATATCTCTTGGCATCAACTTTATAATGATTCCACGTGGTATAGATCGGATATATTTTGTATGTTTTTTTTCCTAATCCCAGGCTAGGTTTCTACGTATTATAAAACCAACTATGCAAATATGCACTAGGGGTTCTTTTTTTTAATTCTTTGAAAGTGTCATCTACACCGTAGGGACATCAAAATCTTTTTCGGAGAGAAACTGAAAAAAGCATCACTTTTCCATCCACCTCCTTTCCTACGGGTTCTAGTCTTTTGGCCTAAGACGTGGATTGGAGATGTTAATCGTAACTCTCTACCTTTTTGTTTTATTGCTATCCTAGCTATGCCATCTGTAAGCGCGGTCACCGATAGGGCTCTGACACTTTACTCATTAATGGGAAAGGGCTTATATAAGAGATATTCATGGAGTACAAGGGGCCCTTGAAGGTTAGGTGCATGTACTTCCTTTCGGAGGCAGCTTAGGTGCATGTACTTCCTTTCGGAGGCTCACAGATCTAGTAGAGAATAAAATAAAGGCACTTGGCAAAGAACAAAAAACTCAATTTGCCATTCTAAGAATGCTGATTGCTAAAATATAAACAAAAATTGATTTTTACTTTGCATCGCACAAATGTGCATACTTGACGTCCATGGAGAGCAATCTGCATTATAATTATATGTAGGTATTAGAGTTTATAATAATTATAATAACTCCTAGACTATATTAGTTTGATTCAATGAACTAGGCCGATGTCTTAAAATGTAGACTATAAAAGGACAAACCATTAATAAACTATACTTCCTAACTAAGTGAAAGACAGAAAGAATGATTGGGAGGGAGAGGGAGGGAGAAGGTCTATTAACGTCACACAACACACACACTAGTTTGTATATAATGAGCAGGGTGTTGGCTGTTTGTTTTGCGTGGATACAATCTGTGGAGGAGGGGGAATGGACCCAACAAACTCTTGAATAACTTCAACATCATCTTGACAAGTTATCGTAAAAATAAAACTGGGCACCCTTCCCAATGAGAAATATATATAACAGTATATATAGATACTGTTTGCAAAGTTAGTTGTTAGACAGGGGCTTTATTAGCACAAACGTTAATCAATCCATTGAAAATATAGTTAGTTTACTTATATATGGCTGGGAATGTTCACTTAAAAACCAAATATCTATGTTATGATGTGTTGCCACCAACACTATCTCTAACAAATTTAACAAAACACTTGAAAGGACAAATTTTCATAAAATACATTTTTATTGTTACAAATACTGTACTTAACTGCCACATTGTACTGAAATAATATTATGGAACAGAGCTGCCCAGGATGGACGCGGGGCCCTCTAGTGAACTGAGAGGTGTCGAGTTGTGAGCCGCAGACAAACCAGACTAATAAAATTGAAATTTCAATTTTTAATAGATTCTATTAAATATTTAAATATGAAAGATGAAACAGCAAACCAAACATACAAATCTAACAATATAATTAACAGCATCTTTCCTATCATAGTTCAATAAATAAACATAGATTATATATATTTTTGTGCAACCTCCCTCAGGCACATTCCTTTTACTGAATCTCAGATTTATTTTAATTTGTTCACTAATAGTTTCTTAATTCTTTCATTTCGTTTTCTTTGCTCATTATGCTATTTAAATTAAATGGTATATATAAAAAATTAATTCTTTCTAAGTTAAATTTAATTGCAAAAATAACTTCTTTCTGCAATCGTTAAATAATGTAACGATTATTACACTAAAGTCAGTGGTTAAAGTACTATTTTTTCCCACTAGAGAGTTAAACCCTACTTTTCTCTCACTAGTTTGTAAAAGTAACATTATTCAACTCTAATTAGCCCGACATCTAGCGGCAATACGCGATAACAACACCAAATCAAATCCCAGAACGGGATTTGAGATTATTCCGAACGGAAGAGGTTTTGAATTTGTTAATCGTGACCATTATCAAGGTGCACCGATACCTCTAATGGTAAATATTTTCAAGCCTCAAAAAACACTTCCTGATTGTAGCAAAACTGGTATTGAAATAAAGTAAAATCTTTGCGGCAACACTTCACGAAGCTATCCTGAATTCAATCCTTAACCCAACAATGCTCTACTGCTCAGAAATCTGGGCATACAATTAATTACCTATTGAGTTGTTAGAAACTGTGCAACTGCAATCTCTAAAGAGTTTTTATTTTCTCCCAAAAAGTACCCCCAATTAGTTTGTACGTTGAGAGTTTGGGTTTCCACCAATTATAATTTCTGCTTTTCTATCTATGTACAAAATTTATTAATTAAAATCCTTAATAGGAATCATCCAGGTCTGTTATAATATTTTGTTTAAGATCAATACTCTCAAAAACAAAAAATTACTTATCTGTTGGATATCTTCCATTAGGGACAATCTCACCTCTTCAGGTGCATTGCAGATATTTCTTACACACAAGATCCTCTCATTTTAAGACAAGAAAAGAAAAATATCTTAACGAAACTGATAAATACATTCCTATCTGAGGATATAGACAAAGTACTGAACAGAAAATACATTATATAGACATCTGTATAGTTCTGGCAATAAAAAAGTACGTTTGGATTTAGGATATAATATACAGGTGCCTCATTTAAACGGGCCACTTTTGAAATAACTCCTAAACGAAGCCAACGAAGTCAACATAACGTTTGTTGAAGTATTTTCGCTCTAGTTTATGATGGTGTTGTTTTTTTATTTTATTGCCGCCTTACCCCTTAAATCGGAGGTTGAAAGTGGCGATTTCCTGTTGACCCCCATTGTTACTGCTGCAGTGAAAACTGTTGAAAAAATGAAGAAAAATGCCATTAATTTCACTTGAATATTTCAAACCGTTGCCAAGATATTCAACCATAAAGATTCAATTTTCTTCATTTTTTCCTATTTTTCTGTTTCGTTAAGTAAAATTAAAGGCGGATTTTGTTATTAATTTCGAAAAAATAAGAGAGTTCAAATGCTGTTAAAAATTAAAAGCCATTTTAAAACCATAAGGGTCTTAAAAATCAGATAAAACATCATTAAAACAAAACAATTTTCTAGTTTCTTTACCAAAATCGATAAAAAAAATATTTCCTATTTATTCAAAATGATCTCCTCAGTTTAAACAGCACAAGCGCAGTCGCTGCATAACTGATGAAGCTGCTAGTCGTATCATATCTGTAGGAATTGCTAAGCAGGTTTGAATTAAGTCTTCTCTAGGGGCTTCTGCAGTTGTTGGTTCCTTGGCATAAATTTTTTCTTTGAGATATCCCCAGAGAAAAAAATCAAGAGGGGCTATATCTAGCTTTCTGGAAGGCCAGCTTACCGGCCCCTGTCTCGCGATCCAGCGGTTACTGAACATCTGTCTGTTAATGTTTGGTTCATAATGGTTGGAGACAAAACTATTGACCCATACTTTCCACCAGATACTTAAAATGGGCAAGAATACGCTAATTTTATTCGCCAAGAGTTACAACAGTGCTGGAGGAAGTCCTGTATTGAGAGAATAATTTCTGTTTATATTTATTTTATTTTCAATTTAGGTTTACATTATTTTGAATTTTATTCCTCGTACATGCTAGTTTATTTACATTTTGGTTCTCTTATTAGAAGATATAAATAATTATTCTGTTTTATTTTTACTTTGTATTTGTTTTATCCATTTGTAGTATTTTGTCATTAAGTATATTATCAATTATTTTTATATTATCATTATTATGGCCGACACACTTGCTCAAAAAGCATATGTAAGCCTAATAGCAATAAATAAATTAAATAAATAAATATTATTTACAAATATATAAATAAGTTATTCAACTCTAATGAGCTCGAAAATATAGCGGCAATACGCAAAAAAGGATCAAAACAAAGATCCCAGATATAGCGGATTTGAGGTTATACCAAACGGAATAGGTTATAGAGAGAGGGGAGTATTTCACTTGAATTACAGAAGATTCTCAGTATTTACCTCATTTCACATTTGTTTATATTCATATAAATTAAGAACCATTGAATACGATTAAAGAGAAAATGTAATATTTAACTTCAGAGAACAGTTCTTAACAACTATCGTTCAGTGCCACGAACGCTAGCGCTCGTGTGGGCAAATCTTGAAACTCGACTGTGGCCCTTTTCACTCTTGCTCAAATAAATAACTATTTTTTAATGTCTTCAAAATCATTACACAATTTTTTTCTGTTCAATAATGATACAGTAGTAAATGTATGTCTTGTTCGGATTTCACATAAATTATGTAACAAAAATAATGAGTGCCGTTTAAAATATAAAAGCAGTATTCATTGCACAATATGGAGGAAGCTCGAGTCACGGAGTCGCGAAGCAAGAAAGCTCGGTAATCACTGTTAGAGCATGTCAGAACCTCCAAATTCTTTTCTTAACCATGAAAACGTTTCATATAAAAGTGTAATTGGTGCGATTTTGCGAGAAACCCATAAAAGGTAGCTTAATTTTTCTAGAAACAAGTATCTAATAAAAGTAATTAAGTAGTCCTATGTAAAGTTGTTTTCGAAATATAAAAAAGTTCTTGGAGCTTTTTTCGAGAAAATCATTTCAAAAAATTTGAAAAAAGTTCAGTGAGTTGCAGCACAACCGGTTGACAGATGCTGATCGCAAACTCATAAATAATCTACGACAATTTGTTTTGTTTGATGTGAAAAAAAAATTTTCTTAATGGTCCTCAAAACATAATATATTCCGATGAAAACTGAATTTCAAAAATTTGACTCAATCGTAATATATTCCTGCTGTAATTAGTATATACGTAAGTGGCTAGATATATATATATATATAAAACACCAATGAAGAAAATGTACATGAAAATTCACTAATACTATTTTAATATGCAATTTGATAAGAGTGGTTTAATTGAGGAAGTAAGCTTTAACCTGCCACCTTGAAGTTTTTATATATATATGAGCATCAACTAACTTCCACTAATTAGCGCCTCTAAATTATTATTTTGTTACCATCATTAGATTTATTACAGTGTTATATTATAATACTGATTGTTAAGGATTTTAAATATCTATATGATAAATGAAACTCTCTCTTTATTCAACAATAACAGTTATTTATCGATTGTAAACACATAGGATATATATTTATATAATTTAATTAATTATATCACACTTATCATATAAAATATCCTAATCCCCAACCCTGGAGATTACATGAGATTACGTTCGATTAGTAGACATACCAGAAGGACATTTTCGTTCCCTGATCGGGATATCATCGGCTATTGAGAATTTCTATGTACTTCTGAAGACGCCTGCAAACGCGTATCATTCTATACTGATTGTTCCTCATTCTCGCCTAAACCGTTGGGTTTGATGGTAGTTGTCGAACTATCTGATCCGTTATTCCCACCTTACCACTTTCTTAGTTGGTGAACATGTTTTCCTCATAAATTTTTTTTCTATTAGATATTTTTGGAAATATGTCTGAAGTGAATGTCGAACCATTATCCGACACCAACCGTTTTGGTAGTTTGTCCATATCTTGTAAATATTCTTCTCAAACTGTCCACTGTCCCTTCAGCAGTTATATTCTTCACCAGCCACTTTAAAACTGTCCACCTAAATGAAATACTTCCTCTTACTAGGAGTACGAGAAAGTAAAAATTGAAAATTTTTTCAGTGGCTGGTTCCAACGAAATCTGTATTTAACAAAATAACGTCTGTAATAACAGATGTTATATCTGTAATAACATTGTTAATCTGTAATAACAAAAACAACTATTACTTTACAAAATTAAATGAATTTAACTTTTTGAATTATCAATTTTTATATTTCTGAGGTACAACGCTGCTTTACAATATTTCAGTAAAACATCCCAGCATTTTCCATTTAAATATACTATTAAATTTTCTTCTGAAATACAACTATTTTTGAAATATTTTAATCTAATTTCCTTGTATACCGGACAGCGCGCAATGAAATGTATTACATTTTCTAATTCTTTCATATTACATAAAGTACACAGCTGTGTGGTTAAATCATTATTGTATCTTTTATAATTTAAATTAAGTAAATCCCCTCTTAGCTTAATGATCCAACTAATATTATCTGTTGCAAAGTTATCGTTAAAATATGCCACATTAGAATCTAAATTATAATTAAGCTTCTTGTATATAACAGTAGATTGCGAGTTTTGAGCTCTATTTATCCAGATTGAAC
The DNA here is from genome assembly GCA_011037195.1 of Triatoma infestans. Lineage (NCBI taxonomy): Eukaryota > Metazoa > Arthropoda > Insecta > Hemiptera > Reduviidae > Triatoma > Triatoma infestans. The sequence goes on from JAAEAF010014509.1 coordinate 74,738, forward strand.
TTTGTGTCTATTACATATTTGGTCTCTGAGCATGCTTAATTCACTTTTCCAGTTGGCCATATTGTCACAATTAACATTGACTATTGCACCGTGTTCGTTATTGAGACTGCATAAGTCTTTATACCAGTAAGCTTTTCTTTTTATAGCCTCCATTGCTAATATCTTCGGATATCTGGTATTAGGCATTTCTAAAACTTTAATCAAATAATTGTGGTGCAGCTGTAAGGTGTACGCAAACATCGGGGCTACTTTCGTTTCCAAGTTAATAATATAGTTTGGGGTATTACGCGGCAATCTAATAGTTTTTTAATAAAAAAAGTCAGCAGCTGCTCTACTTGTTTATACGATTTACCCCCCCATACTTGCGCCCCGTAGCACATAATCGCCCGACCGACAGCATAAAACATTTCCATTTTTGCTGTAAAGGGAATTTCATTATTAGCTATAAAAAACTTCCAAACAGAATTTAGCCCTATTTTTGCTTTTAATAATCTGTTGTCTAAATGTTTACCTAAACTTAGTTGCGGAGTCAGATTAATGCCGAGATACTTATAGGAATTCACAATATCTATATTTTCTGCACCAAAAAACCATTTTTCTCTCTTAGACGGTTTACCGCCATTTCTGCACACCATTATTTTGGATTTTGCTAAGTTAATTTTAAGGTTCCAATTTTGGCAGTATTTTTTAAGAACATTAATGTTATATTGTAATTATGTAATATCCGAACTAATCAGTACTAAGTCATCTGCAAAAGCTAACAATTTAATTCTTGTTCCATTAATATTAATTCCACCTAATAACTCTTCCTCAATATTATTTATAAAAAGGGTAAACAATAATGGGCTTAATAACGCACCTTGTTTTACACCCATAGTTGTTTGAAATACACTAGAATAAGCATTTTTACACCCCACTACCGCCTCGGTATTTTCATGCAAGTCCCTTATCAACTTTATTATTTTAGTTGAAATTCCAATTTCTATAAAATAGATCAAAGAGTAACTGTCTATCCGATCAAAGGCCATTGACAGATCTACAAAAAAGATATAGACTTTTTGTCTTTTCTGCGCCAATTTTATATTGATTATACTAGAAAGGGTGAAATATGGTCTATAGTGGAATATCCATGCCGGAAACCTGCTTGAAATTCCTTCAAAATGCTATGTTGCTCTACCCAGTATGGCAATCGGCGTAAAAGCAAACCTGAAAAAATTTTTCCCACAGTATTTCCGAATGCTATACCCCTATTACCCCTATAATTTGAAACAGTATTTATATTTCCGCTTTTATGAAGTGGGAATATAATTGATCTTTTAAAATCATGCGGCACATGCCCAACTTCGAAAATATTGTTATAAAAGTCTAAAAGAATTTCGTAAAAATTTTCTGAAGCAAATTTGTAGAATTCATAAGAAATTTTATCAATACCCGGCGCTTTATTATTTTTTGAATTATTCAGCACAGTTTCCAATTCGAATAAAGTGAAAGGTTTATCCAAAAATTCATTTTCAATAAAAGGTGGTGCATAAGAAAAACGTGCGGAGAGTAAAGGCGGATTATATAGGGTACTGAAATGATCAACCCACTCAGTCATTTGTATATCCCCTCCTATCGTGAAACTCTTATTTTTAAAATTATTTACCAAATTCCAAAAACTTTTAGTATCATTAATAGATTTAAATTGATTTGCTAAGTTCACATAATAAACCCTCTACCTACCAACCTATAACATGATTGTTGTGGTGGTTGGTTCCGCAGAGCTGGAAAGCATCAGAGACATTTTCCGTGGTAGCCTGCTTCGTTTTGTGGTCATCGACCGGTTTCGGGCGTTCGCCCATCTTCAGTAGTGTGAAGCTAAGTCTCTGTACGAGTCTGTGTTGGCACACTGTCTGAAAAACGCATCCTGAAGATGGGCGAACGCCCGAAACCGGTCGATGACCACAAAACGAAGCAGGCTACCACGGAAAATGTCTCTGATATAACATGATTAATTGTATTAAGTTAATCATGCGTAAATGCCCTAATACTGAAATGGCAACCGGAATGTGTCAGTAAGAGAAAGTGGCGTGAATGTTTCATTGCAGATTTTTCCCCAGTATTAGTTACTTTAGCTGCTTGATGGACAAAACAATCAAGACGAAGTAATGTGATGGCCATTATGTTCAGATTGAGGGGATAATATGGCTGACTGCACCGGAAGGTAACACAGAGTGACTTAATACGCATGTGGACACATAAAGAAGGAGGAAGGGAATAGCTAAGTGGTTAGCGTACTAGATTCCCACGCGGAGGACCCGGGTTCGAGTCCAACTGTGCTACCCTTAGATTTTTTCTTCCTAGGAGCCCCTACAGCTCACTGTCCGTCCGGAGATGGACAGTGTTGTCTGTAACGAGAGAACACTGTCCGGAGGCCGGCAGTGCACTGAGAAGGCTGCGGGCGCCAATGACCATAGATGTTGACGCGCCTTAAATTAAAAAAAACATAAAGAAGGGAGACACATTAGTAAATTGATACATGAAATTAAAAAAATAAACACGAGCACACAGACAAGTTCATTATAAATATTATTTAATTGCGCTGTATGGAAGCGCCCACTGATTAGCTGTCTAGATAGATTTTAGTTAATTAGCTCGGTCCACGTGTCCACATCACTCTGAGAGAGAGAGGGATGAGGCGATAAGAGCAAGCCAACCAATTAGATGAATGGTAATGTAAACTTCCAGAAGATCACGCTATCCCGGTAAGCATACTCCGGTCACGCTCGCCCCTAATACGTTCAACAATTTTCGCCCAAAAATATATTGCCGCCCAAATTATAGTAATTGTAATGTAGTCTATTTTTGTAGGCGAAGGCGTGTCGCCCCTCCTCCAGACTGCACAAACTATATCGGTGATAAAATGTGTCCCCAATTTTAGCTCTAGTGTTCGTTCATGTCTAAGATAAATAATTGGCAACACCCAAATTACCAAAAATACAATAATAGATACCTTTATTGGATTTAAAAATATCATTTGAACGCAAATGTCCAAATCATTACAAAATTTATGAGGTTATTTGAAGCAGCTTTGGCATACATAAATGAGCAAAATTTCAGCTTTGTACAAATAAAATTATATTAAATTGAAATTAAATATCCTGCTTGTTGTTCTGTTTCCTGTTTCCAGAGAAGTGAGCTGACTAGACATTTTTTTCCTGCCATTCCTGTAAATATCCCATCTAACAAAACTAAAAACATTTCGCACTCGCACAAAGATATCAGAATTTTATCTAGGAGAGCCAGTTCATTTTGTGGTTGTTTCTATTATCACATCACTTAACAGAGATTCACTTAACTATCTAGGTTTAGTTTAGTAACTATTTAGTTCCAATTGAAACAATGTGTGGCAGAAACTTCAAGTTGAATACCATCTACAATTCTTTTCCTTATAACCCAGCAGAATAATATGGCCAGATGATGTTCATCTGGGAAGGATATTCTTATTCTTGACTCTTCGACTTTTAAGCTTCGGATGCCACCAGACATGGTGACTAGCTGAGAAATGAGTGGTCTTTGTCTTGAATAGAAGTGCCATCACTTAAATAGCGATCCTTAACACAAGGAAGAAGCCAACATAAGTAGTAAGTAACATATTAACAGAGAAACCAAGAAATCGGTAGTTGAAATTTTATAAAGCACGTCTGAAAAAAGTGCATCATTTTCATTGTTTGCATTCATTTAAAATTTCAATTTTATATAAAATCTATTGGTCAGTACATGAAAAGTATAGAAATAGAAAATAGTTTCAATACTATACTTATTACACTTATTAGGCTTACCTAACGTTGGGAAAGTGGTGAAAGCAACTAGGCAGATGGAAAATTGTGGGAACGGACAAGAGGGGGTGTTCAGTTATAACACCTTACGCACAAATTTAAAACACTTACTGCTAATTATAATTACTCAACTAATTTTGATATGGTACTTACACGCACATACACCAATACAGATGTTCGCAGGCGAAACAAGCGATTCTTGTTTTCTCCCTGTCTGTCTCCCTAAATCATTTCTGTGAAAATGGTATTGAAATGCTTTAGCAAATTCCACGACTACAAAGAATAACAAAAGTTACCCTATACTTCGTGAAGTTTGTGTGGAGGATAACGAGATGCAGACACCCTAGCGAATGTAGGCAGACTAACTTCCTCCGTTTATTGGGCCAGAACTCTTCTGTAGAATAAGCGACCAGTCGAGGAGGAAGTCCAGAGAAAACCCTTCCTGATTGTCCTGGAAACTCTTCCTGTAGAGAGGCCGACTGGGCAACCACGATCGGTGAAGGCGTGCATTGTCTGAGTAAAAAAAAAATGGCACTGCCTCACGGGCAATTGTAACATCAAGAAGACCTAATGTAAGCCTAGAAAGTGGAAGTACCTGTGGTTTCTTTGGGAAAGTAAAGCAGAAAACAACACGCCTGCTGACGGTCTGTGATTTTATCATCAAAGTTTAGAAGCCTGCGTATACCGACGTATTGTCCTTAGAAGGAGGATACTTCCAACATCTTAATACTTAAATGAATAAACTAATTACAGGAATTTCAATCGAACACATAAAACTGTTTAGGGACCTAAGAAAGTGGGACAATATTTTGAAAACTGACCTATACTGATACCTATACAATATAAATATAATAAAAAGTATAATAAATATATAAAAACATTTACTGCAAATAAAAAAGGAAAGGGCACATTAAAGATAAAAAAAGAAGAAGAAAAGATACGGAATGTATTCTAAGAAAGTAATGTATTGTGGAAGTGTATTTACAAAACAGTCAGTGAACATAAATGTTGAAAAATAAAATGGCAAGGAACAATGTGGCGGTGGCATCGGCCCCCGGTTATATAGTTGGAATGGCAGCAAGCCGGGCACGAAGAATATCATCCTTCTTAGTAGAAGAGGATTACAACAACAACAATGGCGGCCAAGAATGGAGAAAAGAAAGAAGAGAACATCCCAAATAATGGCAAGAAATATTAAATAAATAACATACATGGTGAGAGGCTCAGTCGCCTTCACGACCCCCTCTCCCAAGCTTGAACTTTTCAAAATTTCTGTCAACACACAGTCAGGGTAAGTATTTCTTATTTAATAATAAAACACAAGAGACCATCCGCCAGATGTTCTAAATGTTCTAGATGAACTTTCTTCCATTAAATAAAAAATATTTTAGTGAAACCTATTAATTTATTGACTTTCTAATCTTCCTAAACTACTCCAATCTACAAAGCCGCTAGCACACAAAACCTTCTTTGTTGATGAGCAAGTCATTATCGAGCTAGATTAGAGACTTATTAAAAGCAGCATGGATTGGATAGTAAGCTCGTAAATACAGGGAGGCGGGGCTTCATTATAGAACTTTTATAATTGGAAGGTGTTCGAGATTTTGGAGGCATAGAAGACTCGGCCGTCACCACAACTTCACCCAATGTTCCAAAAGTTCTAATGCTCTCCATACGACTTTCTCTTACTGCTGTTAGTATAACTGACATATGGCAGTGTGGCAGTTTGGTAGTGTGGCAGTTTGGTAGTGTGGCAGTTTGGTAGTGTGGCAGTTTGGCAGTGTGGCAGTTTGGTAGTGTGGCAGTTTGGCAGTGTGGCAGTTTGGTAGTGTGGCAGTTTGGCAGTGTTGCAGTTTGGCAGCTAATACTTGAATGTGGTCACACTGTTCACTAGACAAAATAGCATTTGAAATCTGATGTCCCAGAACCACTTGTTTCAAGCACTCTAAGATTAAAGAAAATATATTTGGAGCCGTTTGTGAGAAAACGCGAAAAACTCAGAAACCTAAACATTTAGGATTCTAATCGCATTTTCCAGTTAACCGATTTTCTACAAATCTGGAATTCCAGCAATGCTTTTAATGTAGCTGATTAATATTTGGGTTCAGGAACCATACGTTATATTGCAATGGTATCTAGGAAAGCTTAACGTTGCTGTTTCCCTGGTAACCACGAAGAAATCAATTTTCCTGAAAAAATATTTCCAATAAAAGTGATAGGCATTAAGGAATATAGATAGTATGATAAGTTGAAAGAGAATCGTCTGTGAGCTATTTTGTGAGAAAATGGAAAATAAACATACATTAAAGTCGCACTGGCGGCTGGTGTATTCTGAGTAAAAACTTCATCGGTGATGCAACGTGACGCAGCTTCCTGCGGTTTGCCGTTTGTGAGTTATTTTGTTCCCATATAAGACAAATACAGTTCACTATTCCCTGTAAACCTTTTTTTTTTTACTCATGGGATCTTGAAACATGTACTTCCGGTGAAATCTCACCGGATTTTGAAAATCTGACACGACCACAATTCTATCGCTTATCAGCAAGCCGTAAAAGAAAGTTATAACAGATCATTTTGTTTGTCTGTCACTGCAAAGATGAGAACAGAGAATAAATATTTCTCAAGAGTTTACAACAAAACATATATGAGGGAATATGATACACTGTCCATGAGTTAGCTGACAAAAAATTCATAAAGTGCATTATGAAAAGTAAGGTGATAATTCCTTTTATTATATCTTCGCAATATAAAGAGAATTATAATTTAGTTGTTATCATGAAGTCAAAACAAACTACGTCAACATTTTCTTATAAACAAAATAAAAAGAGGAAATAAGAAATAGAAACTAAAGAAATTATATAATAATAAAAATAAAAATAAAAAGCCAGCACAAATTTTGTCTTATCACTAATAATATAATGTATATTATCGTGAAACTAGTCACCGCCCACACACGTACAAACGCACACTTATCAGCTCGCCCTGACCTCCATACTCGGCGCTGCCTCTCTCTTTTTCTACCACATAAATGTTCTTAGTTTATTTTATCACAATGCTAACTTGATTATTTTTACATTATCAAGAGAATAATGATATATATATTCACATAATATGTATGTACAATGTATTGCTTCCTTTTCCTTAGTTACCAGCAATAAAGAAAATAAAAAACAGGTTCTGGCTTTCTTCTTTTTTATTCTAAGGCGCGTCAACCTCTATGGTCATTGGCGCCCGGAGCCTTCTCAGTGCACTGCCGGCCTCCGGACAATGTCCTTTCGTTACATACAACACAGTCCATCACCAGACAGTGAGCTGCAGAGGCTCCTAGGAAGAACAAATCCAAGGGCAGCACAGCTAGACTCGAAACCGGAACCTCCGTGTGGGAGTCCAGTAGGCCAACCACTTAGCTATTCCCTTCCCGCTGACGAAATTAATCGGGATTTACTATAAATATTTTAACTTATAAATATTGAAGTTTCAATAGGTTGTTTATAGTTTTTATTATAATTATTCGTGTGTGGGAAGTGACAGTGCCCATATTGATAGCTGACCCGCAGAAGAGAAATATGTGTTCAACACACACAACTTTTTCTTATTGCTTTCTCCACAGTTACAACTGAGCAATTCTCTTTAAAGATAGACGTTAACGTTCTCCTATTTCTTGAATGGGAGAATATTAACTTTATAAAACGATTTTTTTAAGGAAAGCCCAATAAAACATCCTTAGAAGATTTTTTCCGGAAAAAGTTTCAATTAAAAGTGAGAGCTTTCAGAATGTTCTGCCAGTTCTGCCAAGTTTAATGAAACAGGTCCGTGTTGTTATGGAGCAAACTGTTCAGCAAAGTTGCACTTCCGGTTGACCTATTTTTTCCAAACTCGCAACATATTAAATTCTCATTAATATTATATTGACGAGATTGATTGAATAGTATAATAAATGAAAACAGCACTTAAAGAGGAAAGCAATACCCCACCCTACCACAACATCTATCTTAAATGAAGTTTCTCTGAAAAATTTTCCAAATAAAAGTAATAGACCTACTATATGTATAGACTGTGTGTATACAAAGTTTAAAGAAAATGTTCTTCAAGTGGTGATTCTTCCTGTTGACAGATTTTTACTAAAATCTCATTGTAGGGTACCTACCCTGGCACGTGACCTAGAAGACATCAGCTTTCAAGTTTCTGCAATTTTCTGTTTATGAGTTATGCTGTTCACAAACCAATTTCAATAGTCAATTTTTCGAGGTCAGAACAAGAACTTCCGAAAAAACTAAAATTCGAAAACCTGACACGAATGCAATAAGTACTTCCTCTTAAAAAGGACTAAAAAACCAACAAGCCAAATCTAGATCAAACAATCCAGACCGGAGAATCCCATCAACCTAAGATGCACAGCAGTCCGAACAAATTGGAAAACGGACAGGGGATAAAGATCCGTTTTGTTGGTTAATTAACCAAATGTCCAACAATTTACCAAATTAACCTCATGAATCCAATTCTAAACATCTATATCTGTTAATGAAAATACAAGAAAAATAATTAAAAAAGTAATTAGCGTTAATTATCTATTACCTTAATTAAAAATAGAAATAAAAGTATTTTGTAATCAACATTTTTAATAATGAAAACTATATAACAAAATAAAATGTAAACAAGAAAAACAATTAAATGCTGTCTTTGTGTCAACTCCGTTCTAGGTGGGGATTATTTAGGCACAAGTTACTAACTACCTGCTACTTTAATATTAATTGCGAATAATGTCGATGGCTATTAAAATAATAAATACGGTATGATCAGAGGAATTATAAGGAAGAAATAAACTAGACTAGCCTTCTTCAAGGATTTTCAGACATTGTAGAGCAGAGGTGTCAAACTCACGGTCCCCGACGTGATTTTTTGTGACCCGCAAACGCCTTCACATAAAATGAAAAATAATCGGCTACTAGTCGAGCATTAATAGCATCTGATAAGAGCGCCTATGTCTGCCTTTATTACATTGTAGTGTTGCGAACTTTGCAACTACACAATTGGTTATACTTTCTTTTGGCCAAGTTTTAAATAAATTGACATTGCTTAAAACTATTTACAAATAATATAGTTTAAATCCATTTTCCTAAATGTGAGCAGAAGAAAACACAAAATCAACATTGTGCTTCTTCACAATGTTTTGATCAAATTGAAGAAATCATAAAAGAATTTGATAAAGAGCTTTTTAAGATTTCAAAGGCTCTTTTCAGGGACGTTTTTCTTTTGTAACCGAAAAAGCTTCTTCTTCTATACAAACGAACTAATTAATTTTCATAATGATTAGAATTTGAATATCAAGACATAGGAATTCCAAGAATATATTATTTTTATTTGGAGTATAAATATCCAACAATAAATTACTAGGATTAAGAGAAAGTACTAATTTCACGCAGTAGGTATTCATGTGAACAATAATTACTTTGGTGTATGAAAACAAACAAGACAATTTACAGACAAGATTAACTGACGAACATATTTCTGCTATCAGGAAATGATTGATAAGTTGTCAGCTTATCGTAAATTATGGAATTTAATTGTGAGCCTTAAAAAATTTCAAATAGTAATTTTGGTAAAGGGGGAAGAAAAGCGACACACGAATACTGGAGATAAACCGTTCAAAGCATTGCTACAGTCAAGAAGTACAAATATTAAGGAATTTCTTTTACTCCTAAGCTTCTGTTGGTTAATCATTTTGAGGAAAGACTGAGTGTTTCGAAATTTGCTCTACATTCTACCTATAGTAACTTTTTTAAAATACTGATATCCCAGTATCGTCTATTGTATAATAAAGACGATATCCCACCCATATTGTGCTATGGAGTGTCCCCATAGGGTTTTCGAGAACTGACAAGGTAGAAATAATATATATATTATTAAAAGGGTATTCTTACTGCCCCAATTTACGCCTAATTATATCATTTATCTTGAAAATGAGTTTAGCGCATTTTAGCGGAAGAAATTATCAATATGAACTAAAATCTGTATAAAGAGTTTAAATCGCTCAGTCAGACCTACAATTGGAAAAGTGATTATTATTATTTTGCCAAAAAACAATGTTTTGTTAGGCTGTTGAGCAATATAACAAATGAACTTAAAAATAATCTAACTAGTAAAGTTGGAGACTCTAGTTTATCATATAGTATGTAGCAAATTGAATTTGATTCGGGTGAAGAAGATATATATGTGATAGATACAGTATGAATAAGTGTTATAATTAACTTAAGAGGTATGCTATTAAAACTGAACTGTAATATTACAAGGCCAAGAAATTCACACCTGCACAATGTGTAACAGTAATGCCATAGAAGGTACTCACTAAATGGGTGTTTGTTCGGCCATCATGAAGGGTGAGATGGTTCGGTAAGCCTACCTTGTTTATAAGTCCAGCCTAGTTCGGTAAGGACTATGTATGCTATATCTTTTTCTTTTTTTTAACTCTTTATTTGAAATTTACAACTGTAATTAATTTTACAATAAGTAAATCAGCTAAGAAATAATTACAATGACTTGATTGGTAGTCATCACTGGATGGAGTCACCACTAGCTGTTTAAAAGGTCGCGAGGCCAACGGCGCCTTAAGCGTCGTTGAGGATTTCCAGGGAGGTAATGTGAGGTGAGGGCTTGGGCTAAAGGATTGGAGTGTGATAGGAGCTTATTGTGGAATCTGACAAAAATTGGGTAAATCTTTATAACCATCACATTAGACCCTGAAATTTTATAAAATTTCTTATTGGACAGTTCAATACATAAACCTCAATGTTCAAAACAAGATAAATTACATAGCTCCTATTATCTCACATGGTGTGTGTGTTAGTGCACTGGCAATGGGATTTTATTTTACTTTGTATTTTGTATGATTACTTCGTTTATTTTCGTTTCTATTTTTATATGCGGTAAACTTTAAGTTAATTGCAGGATGGACTAGTTCCATGCAAAGTGTACTTTTGATGAAATTATATGTAAAAGATCGATAAATAAAACACGTTATTATTATTATTATTATTATTATTATTTCGGCCATCATGAAGATTGCTCGTTCTCGGGGAGGATAAAACCTCCCCACATGTACACAACCAACAAACCAACAATGTGAGTGTAATAGAAACAGTTGAAGTGAACTCACTTCACGTACTGGTGAATTTGCTCTGACGATGGATGAAAATCCGAAATCGGTCAGGAACCATATGAATATGCATGCTACGACGGATAAAATACCAAAAAAGATTAATTTTATATAAATGCGATGAAAAAAATGTAATAATAATAATATAATAATTATACCAAAATGTAATTATGGCCGTGTTCACGCTTGGTCCAGTGGCTAGCGCACTCGCCCTTGGTGAAAGAATTCAGGGTGAGGGCAATATCGAGCTACAGATAGGAGCGTACCTAGGTAGCGAAGGTTAGAGCTAAACGGCGAGGGAACCGCGACGTGATTACCAAACGCCCTCCAATAAAAATCGCCGTCCGGCAGGGCTTGGTCCTTCATGAGCTGTTGCGGCCATAGGTTTAGGTAATTATGTCCTCCATTCTATTGGTTCGAATTAAAATGTTTCTATTAGTTGCATAATTATCCTATATCCTTGAACGATATTTATATCAAAATATTTAAGATACATTTGAGAAGTGATGTGACCGGCGTAAATTTTATTAGTCATTAAGTGGCCCGTAACTTACTTGAGTTTAACAACAGTAGACTTTCAGAGAAACAATGTAATAAGTTTTCTTAAGCATTTCAAAGTTTTTAAGGCATGCCCATATTCCAATAATATCAAGTCTTTTATGCCCTTTTTATATCACTACCATCATATTCACTTGTTATATTATCTGTATTTCTTAAAAAAAAAAATCCGATAATGTGCGCCTACCAAAAAGATATGGAAATAGATCTATTACAATGAATAGCTAAATTGTCCTATCCATTTTTTTTTTAGAATTGGAGCTAAGTAAAGGCCTGGCTATAATGGAACGTTAGACCGCTAAGAAGAAGAAACTGAACTAACTCCGACTTTCTTGGTGAAAATCTAGTATTCATTGCGGTAAGCCTCTGTAACGGAATAAACTGCAACTTGAAAAAAATAAACTGGAACGAGAATTTTTCCTGCTGGCTTTTCCATTCTTTGACATGTCAGATATGGAACAAAAAAAAGATTTCAGAAAGTGTAAATTGCAGAAGCTAAGTAAAATTACAGAAACTATTCTTCACCTGTACAGTTTAGAAGAATAAGCACAGTAACTTACTTTCACCACAACAGACGGAGCAATCTACAATGCTGAATCCCTGGCCAGCTGTTAGTTCGTCTAGCTATATAGGTACGTGTTAGCAATAAGGTCAAATCTTAACTTTTAAACTTCCGATATGTTTTGCATGATGGGCTTTATATAAAGAACAAAACTAATATTAAATTATTTCCATATAAATTATTTATTTATCTACATTATAAAACAACAGACTGATAGTTAGTAGACGAACAGATATGTATAGGTGAGCTTATTACAGTGTATGGTTGAATTAAGTCCAATGATGGATCGATCGTCCGGTGGCAACTAGAAGGGCCATTACATTAACGTGGCCGACAGTGTAAGCCGCCTCTATCGGAATAGTACAAATAAACATAAACAGCCTTAACGGAAATCGTCGCAGCACTAACTTCCTCCCCCGCTTCCATACAGAACTACACTAGTGCCTCCCAAGATATTTACTCGTCACACATATATTTCTATTAAAATTTAATTTTCAGTCATGATTTAAAAAGAGGTTACATTAAAGGTTATAAAGCAAGCGATATCAATAACACTCGAGTTTATAAATAAGACATTCCAGAAGTCAATAAGTAAAAGAGATAAAAAAAGACTGTAAATCAAAGAATATCTAGGATACAAATGTTACTCATGTGTAGTGATACTCCCAGTATAGTTTAAGTTGGCACCCCTATCACAGCCTGTTTAACCACAGTTCGTAACCACGAGAATGATCATTGTGTTCAGCTAACGGATTAATATCGAATTTATAGTTACACAGATTTCTAGACAGACAATAATTGCGGCAATAACTGGTTACATAAACATTCATCACCTCTATTATTTCGTTAGTCCTCTAGAAATGTGCATTCTAGAACTGCGTTTTTGGAAAGATTAATATCTGACAAGATTTGGATCAATTAATGGGAGCTTGAATACAAACTGTGGATGAGAAGCGATCCCCACGCGATCTCTCCATGGAGGAATAATTTTTACTTTATTTTATTGATATTTACAAGTGAATATACAATATAATAAGCAAAAATGATATAAACCTAATGTCATGTGCACATTTTAGGAGCATTTTCAATAATAATGTTCCTTAAAGTTTACTAATGAGACAGTTTGTTAATGGTTGAGTAAGTCCCGCGGCCGTAGACTTGTTAGTCGGCGGGAAGGACTACCTGGAGTATGAGAAGAGGTCAACTGTAGGAAGAGATGGTTAGAGGAAAGGAGAAGAGATTCATGGATTTTTTATAATGGAAATATATGATTTCTTTGATGAAGGGTATTTTTAGGTCATTATGTAAGATTAGACTGGAAACGAGGTTGAGTGATTTTTGGATTTCAGGGACTGGATTCTTTTGGCTGAGTTCCAGACTACAACCAGCTAAGTCCAAAATGGCTATAAGACTGTATTGCTATGACTGGGAGCTTGGAATGTTTGTCTAATGGTCTAAGAAGAAGTCTGTTTTGAGTAGTTTTGAACTCTTGTAGATTTAGTCTAGAATGAGGATACCAAATGAGTCTTTTGTCCAAGTACTCGGTATTTCCCGCTCTCAACACCAGTTGCAGTATAGTGAGGAACAAGTCCCTCAGCGATGCCTGAACGTCACGTTTCATTAATTTTAACTTTTCACTGTTTGCACCATATTTTTACTTCATTTAAGTGACTGTTTGAGGGTCTGAATCGAAAGAAATGAGAACTGTGTCTATCTACAAATGAGGCGATGATTGTTGGATGTCGGATGTGTAGAGGGTGTAGGAAGAAATTTAAGCGCACTCATGGGTCGACAAACTGTTGCTAACGATAGTTTATATAATGAAAAGTTCAATTTTCGTGAAGGCTTCTGTTTTACAATGGAAAGCAGTGCTCTTATTCCTGGATAACGTTCGTCCGCATATTCAGGAATCAACGCTGGAAACCACTCAAAAATTAGTTCGGGTAGTTCTGCTATATCCGCCTTGTAGCTCAGACCTCGTACCAACAAAATGTTCTTGCCTTGTTTACTCTCCTCAGGGAGTTAGTATGTGGTATTATCAGAGCAAGAAAGAAGTGAAAACAAATGTGAATAACTGGCTCAAACTTCAAGGCAAAGAAATTTCTTTTACTACTGGCATTACAAAAAATCAAGAGGGGCATTATTATCTGAGCGTTATGAGTACGAGAAATAGATAATTTGTAAGATTCATTTAATCCAAATACATTAAAACTAAAAATAGATCTCTTTACTTAGTGATAATTGATAAATAAGAAAACTCACTTTTCTTTAACAATACGAAGAAGACAGAGTTCAATAAGGCTGACTTAAATACTAGATAAATCTAGATGATAGTACAGCAAATTGGAGTTTTCAAAGACACACAAATAGTTACGCATGCTCGTATTTTATTTGTCTCCCCTCCACGTCAACAATTATTCTAATTAAAAAACATTTATTTACGAGAACTATATTTCTTTCTTTTAATTTTCCAAGTTATGTGGTCTGACAATAATAAAACAGAACATTGTGCGCAATCATAATATTTATATTTTATAAGGGTGGAATAGTTTATTGAATTTTTGCAATTTTTTCCTGTAATTCTCACCTTTTTCCTTATTTAGTTTTCGTCTACACCAAAAGGGTACCGTCTGAATGGAGTTTAATTAATGATTGAGTTTAGCACTGAAAGCATAAAAATTGATTCACGGAAAAAATAGATGAAGAGAGGATACAGAAACACGATTAAAGGGAAAAAGAGAGCCATCTACGAATTATGTGTTCTTTCTTAAGAGCAGAAATCCGTCAACAATTTGGAGAGCTTACGACTGATGTTCTTCCAAGAGTTCAGCATAGACATGAAGAATTTTCTTCTCCTGACGGTGACTACCTCTGTCAGCATTCTACACTACCATTTATATTATAGTCCAAAAGGCAGCGCCAATAACATTGGCCAAACCCTTGAAATTGAACGCGACAAATTCCGCAGGACTGCCTAAAATATTTTTTTGGAGGAAATAGACGTGATACATTTTTAAATATGCAGCTAGCATTCCAAGTTTAAAGAACATTTGTAGCCGTTTTCATAGAAATTTCAAGAAAAGTCAAAAAACTATTCCGCAAAGTGGAAGTTCCGCTTAACACATTTTGTTCAAATTTGGAATTACAACCATGCTAATAATATATATAGATTGTTGTGGTTGGTTCCGCAGAGCTAGAGAGATATTAGAGATATTTTCCGTGATAGCCTGCTTCTTTTTGTGGTCATCGACCGGTTTCGGGCGTCCGCCCATCATCAGGAGATGTTTTTATCAAACAGTGTAATAACATAGACTTGCACAGATCAAATTCAGTTGACACACACACACACACACACACATACACACACACACCCAAGAATGTATATTGGAAGAGTATATATTTCAAATAAAAGTTATATAAATATTTATGTGTGTATACGAATGTTTACAAAAAAAAACCTTTGAATTGTTTTCTAGAAAATGCGAAAAAATGAAAAACTATTCAGTAATGTGGCACTTCCTGTGAACAACTCCATTCAATCCTACAATTTAAGATCGGCAGAAATTCTGCTTGCTACTCCAAAACATAGTCTCATCTGAGGACGGCTTTTCATACTATCCCATCTGTAACAGTATCGTGGTAATTACAACGTATTAGTTACATTAACTAAGATCTTGATGACAATCAGAAAATCGAAGACACTGATATATATTTGCAGGATATTATTAATTTTTAACTGACTGTGAAATGAATTTCCTTTTGACAACCAAATCGAATATTTTGGAGACCGAACAATGGAGTCACCGACACATATACACACAAAACATTTATTGTTATACGTATAATATTTAATTAAAATTAAGGAAAATATCAAATTATCCGATAGGCAGGACTCCTATGCCCCCAGTCCCCCGACGATAATACATACTAATACATTCAAATACCATAGATTCAATTAATTATCAAACAATACTCTGCTTTACAACTGCTTGATGAATATTATTAGCCTGTATAGCGAACACAACACAGACATCCACTATAGCAGAGCGGCTACAAAACAACAGTAATGTACTCTATTCAACTACCACCCTCCTATTGGTACTACCTTAAAGGAGAGGGGGTTCTTTCTGCACTCAACAGGAAATTGAATATTATATTAATAATGTTCAATCAGTCCTGGATACCCGTTTATTAATATTAATATTAATATTTAATAATTTCATTATTAAATATTTCTATATAATAAACTTGCGAGTAATAATCCAATTTTAATAATAAATTTTAATCCAGATTAATTAAATATAATAACGTTCTTGTTAAGGACAATTTATAAGAAAAATATAATTTTTATAATTAAATGTAATTTCTATAAAATAAAAATAAATTAGTAATCATTCATAAAACTTTAAATTAATTAAAGCAGAGCCAGATGGAGTCCCCGCAATAATCAACAATTTTAGTGGTCATCAAAGATGTGGGTGATGGCCAAGGCAGTATTGCCAGCAGCTTAAAACTTCTCTCTCACATCAGTAAGGCATAGAGAAGTTGTTGCTGTATGTTTAAATATGTAAATAGTGCGACATTTGAAAATAAAAGTGATGATTCATCGAGTGTTTAGAGAAACAATATTAAATACAATATTGAGAAGCTCAATTAAATACTTGCAACATATGAACAGACATATAGGGAGTTCGACACAAAGTAGGGAAAGGAAATGTGTAACGCTCTGATGAACATAACTCATTCAACCCGCCGTCAACCAATAGATCACTGGAAGGATAAGAGACCATCAACAGGTATGAGAAAGGAAGGGCAACAGAAGAGTTATGTCAACAGGTAGATGATTACCGGATAGAAGGCAATGCCACCAATGGCCGCCAACACAGTCAACCCTTGGAGTTGGTGTTGGTAGAGAGAGAGAGTTGTTTCCAAACACAACAGGTTGTGTGCCGCCGCTCCACCTCCACCTACACTACTGTTCTCTGTTGTCTATATCTTTACTACACTTATTACATATTCTTTTTACCTTTAACACTGACACCATTGCAAGAGACCTGTTGTACGCCAATTGATCACTCCACAGTCTTCTCTTTGTTCTTCTTCTTTACTATGGCCGTCACACACTAACCCCCTCCGCCCTACGTGCCATGGAATTCCTTTTCCAATCTAGAGTCTTGTTCAATTATTTGAGAAGAAACTTTTTTTTCTTGAACAATCTTATTACAAAGATAAGACAAGGAAATGTTCACCATTTTCTCAGCAGTGCAACTCTTTGTGCAATATCTAGGTATGCAACATATTTCCAGATAACTGAATTGCAAACTAAGGCAATCTAAATGAAATTTTGTTTATTCTAAATGAAATTGTGTTCTAATGAAAGATTTTTACAGAAATGAAGGTTTCTGTAAAAATTCTGTTTGTACAAAATAAGCCCCCACACAAATGGCGACTACCTTGAATTTTATTAAGCGCTACAGAAAGCTCCGTCTGGCATACCAACGCATAAGTTGACATCCTGTAGGGGAAAATAGATTAGCTAGTTTTACAGGGTCTCAGTGTACCTATATGTATCCAGCGTAAATACCCTTGCGACATTGCACTAAACTCACACATAACAGTACAAGAACAATAGGATCACTGCAGGTTTAATTGACCCATGCACAAATCATGCCCAAGTCAGAAATCGTTGAACTATTCACAAAAGGAACTTTTGTGCAAGTTGTTAAACCCACAGAAGTAGAAGTAGAATTACTACTCAATAACTAATGTTAATCCAGCAAATGTGAGATGCATTTGATGTTTGGGGGGTAGCGTGAGAACTGTATTGACATCCAGTGTCTTTTTTGGCACTCTGGAATCTACAGCATCTTTACTACAGTTTGTAGAACTCTGCGACTACAATATTTATTTTCTAACGATTATATTTGTTTATTTAGGGTGGTGGGGAGCGTGACTTCGTTTTAGGAGATTTCAGAACATAACTACATTGTAGACCACCTGATAGAGGCTCTACTAAAAAAAAAATTGATGTGAAACACTCACACGACTTGCTCTTACTCCTTGCCTTGTTAATACAATTACATATATATAAAATGATAAATATATCAAATATTACTCATTTGTTCTAACATATAATATAGAGGAGATGATGGGGGGAGGAGAGGACAACTCCCAGCAGTAAGCGTTTACACACTGTGCACCAGAGTAGCGCGCAATAGCTTAAACGAACTCCGCATTTGAAATTTAACGCTACAAATACCATACAACTATCAAAAAATTTTTTTAATTGATTCAAATCAGTAGGTTTATGTGTGTGCATTCTCAGTTTAAAGAAAATCGCATTTCAGTTCATGAGTTTTGACGAAATTTGCCTTATTCTAACAAGAAATGCGGTCATGGTAATATTTAAGCGGATATAAAGTTTGACTACCGAAGTATTTTTACTCACTCTAGCGCCCTCTAAATATTTTTAGTAACAACTATTGAATGGTAGAGGTAAGTTAGGGGAGGTTAAGCCAAAGTAATTGACACTATCCATATTGGAGAGCTTAATCCAACTTGAACTATATTTTAGTCATTATTTCAGCTTTCAATGATATTAATTATCGCTAAGTGAACTTATTAAAAGAGATTTATCAGTTTTTGCTTTGGCCAAATTTTGATAAATGAACTGTTGATCCAGAATTTAAAAATAAACTACTAATGTAAAAAAAAAACATCAAAGGAACCGATCATTTGCGAACTTTACCCAATCAAATTAAATGTGAAACGAATAAGATATAGATTTATAAATCAACAAAACATTAAATCCATTTTATCAATTAAATTAATTTTTATTTTTTTTATTTATTATTATTAAATAAAATAAATAAATAAACCAGGTGGTCCATTTGGAAGATTAGATCGTTTGAAAATGGAAAACTCGCTCACGGAGAGTAGGGGAACTACCAACAGAGATTAACCAGAATATCTGATTTTGTTTTCCTCACTGGGTTTTTCTTTTTTTACCTTTTGGATGTTGAGTTCTCTCCTTTCATACAAAGAAAGGTTCCAAACCTCTTTCTTTTTTTTTGTATTCGTTAGTTTCAGAAACTGAAAAAAGGAACGGACCAAAACCAGAATGAAAGCAAACACAACCCCAGAGAGAGGTTATGAGAGAGAGAGAGAGAGAGAGAGAGGCAAATATTGTCCAACCACACAAAACTCACTCAAACTCCATATAATTTTCAGGTTCACACAAAAGAAATGGTAGAAAAAAAGGAAAAGAAAGGTAGAGGGAAGAAAGAAACCTGCTCACTGCGCGCTACCGCTCCTCCCTCCCTCCAATAATGGGGAAGGCTAATAACAATATAACTATGTTGGTAGTACTGTAAAAATAATAATATCAAAAAAGAGAAAAGAAGGATTTTGAAGTAGTATTGGGCGCGGGAAGCGGAGGTCAGCTACAAAACTTATACACAGAGTGTAATCAATTATCCTAAGTGGTGATTGTCGGAGTCTCGAGCTTCCCTTCCTAAATACTCAATACACACATAAATATATATATATAGAAAGGTGTGTTATGGTGCTGCTCCTAGCGGCCGACGATCGTATTCACCCCAAAATTGATATAGTACTACGCAAGTATTATTCCTTTATTTTCCTCCTACATTTTCCTCCAATGTTTTCCTTTACCCCTGAAAAAAATCTATGCTCAGCGAGTATAGGGCTGAAATTAATTAGTAAAACCATTAAAGGAGAAAACTGGTTTGGGTGAGGGCAACTCCTCCCCCTTCAAGCGGCTAGTACACCTGTCCTATTCTACCAGAGAGGAGTGAAGCTCTTTCTTTGATTACTCCGTTTCCAACTTACCATATTCAGCAATTGCAAACTCCTCCTGCTATATCGCTGTGGGAGGCCGAGTGAATAGAAAAAATAAAATAAAAGAAGGGGCGTGCAGAATCATTTATCACAATTATTTTAGCAAGCGCTCAGTTTGCTGCTTCATAAAGTCTTGTCCTATATCCATCATCACCACACACACCAACCATATTCACACGTGGCCAACTGTTGCCATTAAACGACCATAATTTCCGCACAATCATTGTCCTCACTAATGAAACAAAATAGTTTTCTAACTAAAAACTAAACAAATTATTAAAAGAAAATAAAGCAACCGTCGAATGAAAAGACTTAATTCCTATCTTGTAGGCACTTACCTGTAGGCAATTTTATTTGAATTTCACGTAATAAAAAGGAACGTACCGTCGTATTTACGCGATATTAAGACGCAATCCCGTTTTAAAAATTCATTATGTGAAATACCTAAAAAAAAATTCTCTAATTAAAGGGGAAATTAGTAAAGGAAAGTAAAAATATAATTTTGCAATATATTTCAAATTGATTGTTTTCAAATCGTCAGGCCTTAAAATTATAAAGAGATATTTAGACGACAATAGCCAGAGAAAAAAATTCTTTGTTGCTCTACGTTTCGGGTAATATTGGTGCCCTTCTTCAGGAGCTCTGCAGAATTTATTGGAGAAAATACATTACTATACAGTATTGTATTGAAGAAAAGTTCATAGATTTATAACAAATAAAAGAAAAATTTAAATTAAACAAGTAACAGAACAGACTGAGCATAAGATATAAAAAACAGAAGTGACAATTAAGTAAATGAAATGATATTAAAAATGAGAGAAGATAAAGAGGGGAGGGATGGGGGGGGGGGATTTTAAAATTTAAGAAGAAAAAAAATGAAAAGGTGGGGGGAATAAGAGAAGTGTTTACGATGAGGCGCGGCAATTTCAAATTTGGAAGAACAAATTACTGGGGAGTGTCTTTGTTTAGCGCTAAACTAAGTCTTTTTTCTAACGGGTACACTGAGTTGTGATGAAAATGTAATAAATCGCCAATGGCTCTTCATGAACTATTGCTCCAAGGACTTACTTTGTATAGAATTGACTCCTGGTATCCTGGAAGTAGTATGCGATTGTGTCAAATTTTCGAAATAGAACTGGAGCTTCCACCGGAAGTACATGCTTGGAAGCCCACGAGTATGGAAAAAAAATGTTTTTAGGATTTAAGTTTTAGTGAATAAAATATCTGAAAAACGAAAACTCTTGCCTGATACGATAAGGAATCTCGATTACCATGGTTATTAGTCTCCACTTTCTGAGAGATTCAGAATGCACGGCTTTATGTTCTAACTTTATCACATTTAAAACAATCGCCTAATTGTAATAGCAATGGTTGCAAATATTAATAATAATAATCGATTAAAATGGTTAAACTGATATTAATATACATTTCATATTCCCGAGAAGGAGTAACTGGATTGTACACTTCAAGAGAGTTGAACATTTCTGCAAATACCCGAGTAAATAATACACTAGTATTCCCTTTACTACACTGCACAGCTTAACTTTGGAAGGGTCCCTTTTTTATATTGTTAGTGAGCCAACATTAGAGACTCTATTAAACGTGAACACAGCATAACTAGTTCACAGATTTAGGAAGCCATTTACAAAGCGTCCTGAAATTGGTGGGGAACCATAATCAGATTTTCAGAGTTTAGTGCTTTTTAAGAGCCATCCTGGGACTAAGAGATCTTTTGTTGCATCAAAAACGAAAACTCGCAGGAAGGTCACACTTGGTATTCCGTTTGGTTACCTGTTTAAGTTGGTTACCTGTGTGACATTAGTAAAGGCAAAATCAATCAACCAACATTGATTTTTTGATACTGATTTTTTTAGTCGTTTGTAAACGGATTTAGCTCTGTGAAGTCTGTGTGACCATCACACGTTATTAAAGACATCCTAATGATGGGCGAACGCCCGAAACCAGTTCATGCCTACAAAATGAAATAAAGATGCTGTCACGGAAAAAATCTCTGATGAATGAAAGTCAGAAGAATGATAAAATCCAACTTACCACATCACAAATGTGTTTTATGAAGGCAGCAAACTGTTTATTCCAGTGAGAAGAAAGCAGTTTTAGACCTTTCTGATAATAAAACTGAATTAAACAATGATGCAGTTTTGTAAAAATGAAGAGTTATAGTATAAGTAGTCAGTGGTTGGAAGTTTTACTTGGGTCGATGCAATGTCAGCGGTTGTATTGTTTACTTCTCTATAGGTGATGGCGGGATAAATAAATAAATAAAAAACTGTAGGGCAGGTAATATCAACATAGACAGAACAATGGCATTCAATTCAATAAACAGACGGGAAGGAAGAAATGTACGTGATTGTCTCTTCCATTCACTCTTTCCCTCTCGCAAAGTAGCTCTACGAGTAAAGTAGCAAAGTAGCTGTACTAAAAGTAGCAAACTGACTGAATAGTATTTTAATAAAAGTAATTAAAGCGAAAAATGAAAGTTGTCTTCTCAGACAGATGAAAATTGAAAACAAACAAGGTAAAGCGTATAAAGAAGTGAAGAATGAATTAAACGATTCGTACCTAGTTATACATATAAAAGCCAGACAAGGTGGATGTGGTATAAGGAGCGATTTATAACTAGTTTCTTTTTTCCCCTAAACATAATAAAAAAATTATATCATTCAAAACTAGAAGACCAGACGAAGACAACTCGTGCTGACATTAAGGGTGGGGAGAGAATAGGAAGGAAGGTCGGCTGTCTCATCTATTTATGTAACAGCCAAACATCACTTCTTTTATTATTAAACTCTAAAAACAAAGAGCTAAACGATTAAATATGGTAAAATATTCAAATTATATTGATTGAAGAGATCTCTGAACAATTATTATCAATGTGTAAATATTAGCACCATTTATTAACCGGATTAATGGATTTCACAAAAATTTGGTAAAAAAACACTCAAGCAATATTTTCTCTTACTGTAATACACAACAGTTCTGATAGTAATTGTTAAAAAAAAGAATGTTTACTACGTTTCCTTAACGCTACTACCAGGCGACGGAACAGAAATGGCTTCAATATATATGGAAAGATCACGTGTATTCAAATATCCAACAGCTTCACAAAAATAAATTTTTCCAAGTACACAAAGGTTAAGGAAAATCTTCGGAGCTATTTTTTCGAACAAAACTGCAAAAGCTCACTTTTGGTTAACCGATTTTCTTCGAATTGATTGCTATTAAAACATATTTAATTATCCACCGAATTATATAATAAAGAAAATCTTATTTTTTTTGGAAATTGTATTTTTGATGGCCGGCAGGAATGCTAAAAAAAATAAACAAGTTTGAAATAAAAGTGATAAGTGGCTAAGTTTACAGGAAGTATGAGGACTATAAGGAGCCGTTGCAGAAATTTTCGAGATAAAGGTGATATGTGGCTAAGTTTACAGGAAGTATGAGGACTATAAGGAACCGTTGCAGCCATTTTCGAGATAAAGGTGATATGTGGCTAAGTTTACAGGAAGTATGAGGACTATAAGGAGCCGTTGCAGAAATTTTCGAGATAAAGGTGATATGTGGCTAAGTTTACAGGAAGTATGAGGACTATAAGGAGCCGTTGCAGCCATTTTCGAGATAAAGGTGATATGTGGCTAAGTTTACAGGAAGTATGAGGACTATAAGGAGCCGTTGCAGCCATTTTCGAGATAAAGGTGATATGTGGCTAAGTTTACAGGAAGTATGAGGACTATAAGGAGCCGAAGCAGCCATTTTCGAGATAAAGGTGTATATGTGGCTAAGTGTACAGGAAGTATGAGGCCTATAAGGAGCCGAACAGGCCATTTCTCGAGATAAGGTGATTATGTAGGTAAGTTTTACAGGAAGTATGCGGACTATAGGCGCCGAAGCAAGCCATTCGAGAAAAGGTGATATGTGGCTAAGTTTACAGGAAGTATGAGGACTATAAGGAGCGTTGTAGACCATTTCCGAGATAAAGGTTGAGTGATATGTGGCTAAGGTTACAGAAGTATGAGGACTAAAGGAGCCGTTGCAGCCATTTCGAGATAAAGGGATATTGGCTAAGGTTTACAGGAAGTATGAGGACTATAAGGAGCCGTTGGCAGCCAGTTTCGAGATAAAGGTGATATGTGGCTAAGTTTACAGGAAATATGAGGACTATAAGGAGCCGTTGCAGCCATTTTCGAGATAAAAGTGATATGTGGCTAAGTTTACAGGAAGTATGAGGACTATAAGGAGCCGTTGCAGCCATTTTCTAGATAATTACGAAAAACTAAAAAAAACGCATTTCCTATTGTTGGGTTTTCACTAAACTTTTCTTATCGGATCCAATGGGCGGGTTGGCAGTTATGTAAAGTAAAGAAATGCCTATTTTCTTTAAGCCGGCTAATTTTTTTTTTAAGCCGGCTTTCAGATGTCCACTACTGATCGATCAGTGTTGTGGACGAAGGCGGAGAATAAACATACTTTTGCTGTATATCACTCATATTAATACATCAAATAAAATGCAAGGCCAAGTCCGGGAACGAACCCTGTACCACAATACATCTCAGCTTTGCGGTCCGCGTCTCTAACCACTCCGCTATCGTGACATCATGAGATGTGAAAGTAGAAAATAACAACCTAGAGCTTCCTTAGAGCAAATTTTTGAGTTTTGAGATTGTTTGTGCCGTACCCAACAGACCATTTACTGAAAACTTTTTTTTTCTTTCCAACATAAATTTCCAGCGATATCTCAATTTCGAAAATGAGACATGATCGCAATACTTTCTCTTAAAGCAGTAAGAAAATGTAAATAAATTGAAATAGGCCTTAAAATAAACGCAAAAATAGGGAATAGAACTTCTTCAAAGAAAATGGCGGCTACCAGATCAAGTAAGTGAACTTAAGATATACTCGTATATATGTAACCGGCAAAGTATGAATTTCATGGATTCTATAGAATGCCTGGGCATTTCATATAATACCATGCGTGGTTTATACTCAGATACCAGATTATATTTCTTATGATAAATTTTGTGTATTTGAAAAATATTCCTATTATTCATTTGTTAACTTGGGGAAATTCTATTGTAGTGTTTCACTACAATAAATCATGGTGTTGTAACACATATACACACACACACACTATTATAAAAAACTAGATCTTCCAAAAAGTATTAAGTACATTATTTTCTTCTTTCTTGTTCCATTCCAAATGAGATAAACAACAGAAATCTATTTCAAGTGATAGTAAAGTTTTACATAAACCAGAATGTAGTTTTAATATACAAATAAAAACTAACCAGGCACCCCACCATCACTCCCTCTCCTACTGTACACCACACAACAACCCGACAACCCGCTGAACAAATAACTGGCCAATATCTGGTTTATATAACAATAAATGGCTAAAGTTAAATACTTTGAACTATAAATAGCTTTTGTTCAACTGTGTCTGTTCACTGTTGTATAAACTAGATTCTAACAGTACGGGAATATTTTCTTCTCTACTTGTAGATCAAAAGATCCAACACTTGAAGAAAAAAATGCGTGACGTTGGCTTGGATAAATGAAAAGTACTTGACAGACTGGTGTACAATAAACTGACCAATCTTGTTATCTTGAATCTAAAAATATATCTAAATATATCTAATATTGAAACACTCACACGACTTTTGTTTAGATAGTTAATACAGTTTGTAGCAAGTTAATATACCAAGATTAAAGAAAATCATAAAAAACTAGTTGTTGTGGTTGGGTCCGCAGAGCTGGAAAGCATCAGTGGTATTTTCCGTGATAGCCTGCTTCTTTTTGTGGTCATCGACCGGTTTCCGGCGTGCGCCCATCTTCAGGATGCGTTTTTCATACAGTGTGACAACACAGACTTGCACAAAGCGTGTTTAAACTAAATTTGCTCTGTGCAAGTCTGTGTTGTCATACTGTCTGAAAAACGCATCCTGAAGATGGGCGCACGCCCAAAACCGGTCGATGACCACAAAATGAAGCAGGATACCGCGGAAAATGTCTCTGATGCATAAAAAACTAATTTGTAAAGTTTCACTTCCGGTTAATCAATTCTCTTTAAATTTGGAATTCTGCAAAACATTTAATTAATATACCTTAATATTGTATATACGTGATAGAATCATACTATGCATTGAAGTGGCATATTAAATGAAAGATTGAGTAGCTCTATTCTCCCACAAACAATTTTTTTCCAAAAAGTTTTCTAGTGACAAGTGACAGACATTCTCATATATGTAAATACTGTATCAAGTTTTTTTTAAGTTTCTTGCTCTCTCTCTCTCTCCCCTCTCACCCCTTCTACTCTTTTAAAACGAGAAATTTATTTTATAAATTAAAAATGTCGGTAGTGTCTCTTTTACAAGTCCATGTTATCACACTGTTTTGAGAAAACATTCTGATGATTGGCGAACGCCCGAAACCGGTCGATGACCACAAAAAGAAGCAGGCTATCACGGAAAATACCACTGATGCTTTCCAGCTTTGAGGACCCAAGCACAACAACTGCATTAATTTCGTTTAGATAATAATAAAATGTTTATTGTTTGGTTCAACAAATTAATTATTGTAGTTAACACTTGAAAAGTAACAATATCATTATTTTATGAGCACTGCTTTTTGCTATGTGTAAATACAAAATTCCCGCTTCATTCTAAAGTTCCCGTTAGAATAGAGGGGCTTTTTAAGGATATTTTATAATAAATTTTTCTTTTAAATATATTTGCGAGACATTCTTTTTTAAAAAGAATTTTATAAATAATAGTCCGGAATAGGGCGACTAATATATCTAGGTATGTATACTAAGACAAAATATGAACCAGGTTTAAAAGTCTCGTATCGAGAATATGGCAGAAAACACCTCTTTAATAAATGTACATTTCTGTACGATTGTATGATAAATTAAAAGTTGACCTTTCAATTTTATTTGTTACTTCATTTATGAGATATTCCATGTTAATTTTTAGATTTATTTCAATAAAATCGGCAAAATTTATCTATTTTTACTAACTTTTCCTTTTTAAAAACTATTTTAAAGCCCGGCATGCCAGCAACTCGATAACTTTGAACTCGATTAACTTTTGGCACGCCAACAAAAAAACTTCACCACCACTGTACTAAGATAAATCTTTCTCCAACTGTCATCACAACAGCCTGCTATATCTTTATCGTCAGCTGGTCTCTTACAAATAATACCAGCATCACAACAACGCAATCCACATACAAAGGCCCAACTTTATTAATTATTTAGTACAACAATAAAATTATAATCTTGATACGGCTAAATAAAGTGGATGATGCCGCCATGTACCAAATCTCCTCTTCTAATCATTTTTGTTCTAAATTCCAAAACAATATTATGATAAAACGGATGATACCCTTTCAAATTAAGATTTAGTAACCACAGTTGTTCCAAACTTGTAAACTTTTTAATTAAATAGAATATGGTTATCAAAATCTGATTTGAAGCAATCATTCTTGATAAGGGTAGTTTGTAATACGAAATAATAGAGATAGTAAAATGTATGCTTACACAATAGTTTAGTATCTAACTAAATATTTATTAGTATTAAAGATTTTAAAGAAATATACGGCCCACGGCTTGTTTTTATAAATTTTAATTTTATTGCAAAAATAAAAAAAATACTTGATGCCCATGGTGAAACACAATGTTGAATCGTTATTTACACTGGAGGTAGCTCTTAAACACAATGTTTTTTGTTACTGATTGTCCGTTCAATTAGTCTTATCACAACTAGTAATAAATCTATTTTTTTTTTTCTAGTATAATTTCTATCGTAAACGTCTATTTAACAGCATCAACCATCTCAAAATTAAAAATGACCATACGAAAAAAGATTATTAGTTTTTACTTTCTCTTTATGTATGATACCTTTATCTTAGTCGTACGATACCTCAAACTTGGTATGTTTAATTACTAACGTCGCTTCTTACTCGAATCAAAATTCATTGAGCTCTTTTCCATGATTTTCTCGAACAAAGGACTACAACGAATATGAATATTAAATTTTGCGTATTGAGTAGATATAAAATGGGAACCAATTACACTTGCCCTTCATCTAGTTTAAAACTAAAATATTGTTTGCATCGAAAATTTAGCAGTTCCATAGGCTTTGCGGTGGAAGATGGTGGATTCAATTCAGGAAATCTTCCGCCCCTGCCCGGTATTCTAGCTTAGAAACATGAGGCAATACAAATCGTGACTCTTCCAACTTTCAAATACTCAGTCTGGGATGTAATGGATTGCGGTGGTGTCTCTTGCATGCAGCAAAATCTTAAGGCACCGCCCTCTGCTACGTCACTCACTAAGTCACATGAGGCATAACGTATCTCCCTACCACAAGTTTTCAACAAACCTCCTAATGATGAGCCTACCTATCACTCTAGCATATCGGGAGGAGAAGCAGAGGAAGTTCAGAATCATATATGATCCATTCCAAGGTAAGTCCATTAAACACAAAATTAATGTTTTTTAAATACACGAATTTTTTAAATTTTGTATTTATTATGTTTGATCATAAACGTTTATAAAATAATTGAAATATGCCTCTCTTCCCAAATCTGGAATAAATCCTTTAACAAGTAAATAGAATATTATTTATTTCATAAGAATTTATAAAAATATGAAAACTTCTAAAAATGGACCCAATCACATTGGCTTCAGAACAGCCCATTAAACCCAAGCTATATTGAACTATAAGGAAGTTTAACATTCAGTCTTGTACACACTACCATCTAGAACAACATCATCACCAACCCTCTGTCAGCTAACTAACTCTGTCATCTCACCCTTTCTATATCTATAGTGTCGGGGCCTTGGAGCGCTCGTTTATTCATATCATATGTTCAATTAGCCTGCTTTTTCTACTCTTCAACTTTTCCACCCCGCAAAACTATACTACTATAGAAACATACAAGAAACTAAGTGTAATAACACTACTACTAAAAATGCAGTTAGTGCGTCTGGAATTATCAAAGCCTAAGAGTCCCATTCATTCACTCAATTTGGTAAAAACTGACAACAAATTATTTCCATACATCAAACTACCCACGTACATAAATACATCGTACATATACACATACGAAAAGATCTATTGCAAAGCTGCCATCTCAACAAATTTTGGTGCGGCACACACCCATACGACCCCTCTCTGTACCCCTTAATTGTGTTAATACAATTTTCTTTAAACTTGAAAGTTTTACACACACTGCTCGGTAATAAATAAATAAGTGGTGGTGGAGGGGGTAATTGATGTTAGCACTATATAGCAGTAGTGTCACAGCCAGAATCCCCCCCTACCAGAGGCCAGTTTCTTCAGATGCCCTCTGAGCCTACAATGCCCCGTGAGGAATCCAGTCGGCCTATTTTTGATTTAAATGATGCATGCTTCAGATCTTTTCTGGTTATACCGCCCAGGCAGGCCTTAGCAGGCAGGCTAGCCTTGGGAGGATTTTCCAGAGCTGTGCTCTCTTCACTTCCCCTCATTTCTAAGTCACTTCCCGAAGAGAACGGTCACTTATTCCACAGAAGGATTCAAGCCTCAAAAAAGGAGATGCGACGCCTTTCCTTGCCAGGGTGTCGGCCACCTCATTTCCTTCCACGCCCTAACATCTGATCTTCTGATTTTGAGTTTCGCTGACCGCATATGCATACGCACACACACAAACACACACACACACCAATTTCTAAAATGTACTTTTATCAAACCTCAACAAAACATGTATTTCCTATGACGAGGAAACTGAATTTCGTAAATTTGACGAGATTGCAGTATTTCCTCTTACAGCGTGAAGGCAAACAAGCGGAAGTACAATATTGATTTATTAAGAAATAAGACGGAAAAACTGTCAGCTAACAACGGATTTGTTAGTATTGTTGTTTACAATGTTCAATAATAATAATAAAAAAAATGGAAAGAAATAAAATAGATTTTCCTGTTTTCCTGTTAGAAATATGAGAGCGAATGGTACACAGTGATGAAGCAATACAGACAGACAGGCAAACTAGAAACAGTAAATACTATTTGCCGCCATTGGCAGGCGTACTCGGAAAACTCCTCACCTGCTCTCCTTCTCCTACCACTACCACCTCACCCAACCAACCAAGTTACAATACAAAGGACAGGATAAAAAGGAAGCAAAAAGGATGTATTAACCAAACAAAGCTTTTCACGACCTGGAAAAATCTCGTATTTAAAAAGCATTCCCTTGTAGTCCAGGGATAGAATAAGTTGGTGTCCTATTAGCTGGTTCATCCAATTTAAATATTATAAATTGTGTTAGTATCTTTTTTTTTGTTATTTGATTAATTTGCCCAAACGAAAAATATACTTATTTTAGGAAATTGAGTAATATAATATAATTTGCAATAAATTCAAAAATTATGGGAACAAAATTAACTAGAAGAGAACACAAATAGTTCGCATTTATTAAGGAAAAAAATCTGGTGTAAAAAAAGTCACGGGACTTTACTCATTCTGCAATTATTCCTATTCACCGTATTCCCATTGTAATTCACAGTTTGTTTCTTTAATCTTGCAATCTTTAGTGAACGTTCAGTTATACGTCATTACGTATGTATAAAGATGGTTTAGACATGGGAGAGGGTGTAGAGATGTAGTTTTTTCTCTATCTTCGTTGGTCAACTTAAACCTTCGTGTAAAAAGAGCTAAAGTATTCGGTATTTTTGTCGATCTTCAACGTGCTTTTAACAGCATTCCGCATGCGAAACTTTGGGAAAAATTGAATGAGATATCAATTTACGGCAAATTGATTAATATAATTAAAGATCTTTATGAAAGGGCACTAATATTTATTGAATGTGATGGTGAAGTAACAAAAGAATTTAATGTGCAAGAGGGCGTACTCCAAGGAGAAAACCTCAGTCCCCTTCTGTTCTCGTTATAAAGATGGTGGGGATTATATTTTACCACCCGTACACAATATTCCCTGTCACAACTGTTTACCAATGATTTAACGGCAGTTTAAATTAATGCCTGACTCATCACTAAGCAAACAGCACATATAATCACTATGTCTGGTCAGAAGTCATCCTCAGCTGCCTGTACGTACTTTATAGAGTATTCGATGCACCGTCATTGAAGAATATTATACCCCTGCAGAAGCCTGCCGAGGGTCCGCTAAAGTATCTGTTCTAAGTTATTCCTTTCAGAAATTTCGTGAACTAGAAAGCTGTAGAGGCACCCAGGCTTTTGAACCTACTTCTAAATTTTGAGATTGTATAATGTCGCAGTCCTTCAGGAGATTTACTGGAATTTCTTCCATCCCTAAAAATCTGCAAACATTATCCCTTCTAGAGCCTATCTTTTGAGTCTACAATTTCCGGAGAAGAAACCTCTTAGCGTGTGCTATTGCTTATTTTTTGCTCAGACTGAAGCATGCCTCAGATTGTTACGGCCATAGCTGCCCAGAGGTGTTTTAGAGCCCGCCTCAGTGCTAGAAGGATTCTCCTATGCTCTCTTAGTTGACCCTAATTTCGAAGCTTTTTTTTTAAGAGATAGTCGATTATCCGATAAAAGGGTTCCCACCCCAGAAGGGAGTACTAAATCTATCCCTGATATTCGTCGGCAACTTCTTAGTCTTCTTCGCTAATATGTCCTACACCAGAAAAGAGTAAGTGTATTATCCCTGCCAAGGTCGCTGATTTTGTCTAGACATTTCTAAACTTTTTCGTCGTATTTGCCGCTTTAATGACGACTGACTATCAAACAGCATCGTAGACTCCTGGGATCGATAGTTTTTCTTGAAACTGAACGGAACTCAACTTCCGCTTGGAAGGTACTTAGAAACATGTCTATGGGCTTCGAATTTTTGGTCCTGGCATGTACACACCAGCCACATTCCCTCAGGGAGCCTGGCACCATTCACATACAATTTAGTGCATGTTTCTTGATGCCATGCGAAGTCGATTCATATCCAGCTCGCTCTCACCCCTTGTCTAGTGAAGTTGTACAAGGATGAGCCCTGGCTTATCGGTATTCCCACACACTGGCGCCAAACCAAAGCCATTCCTGACTATTCCCTCTTAGAAACAGATCCCCTTATATTTGCATACTTACTTGTGCACTGAATCATTATATATGGAAAACCCGCAGAGATAGTCCGTAGGTATGCGGGACGCGCACCGCCTAAATACACTAGACCCCACCCAAAGCTTTATAAAACCAATGAACCAATCATAGATAATATCACTATTAAAAGAAATAAATAAACAAAAATAAAAGTACAATTAAACCAATAGAAGAGAATCAGCGATTGGTTTGAATGCAAAACATATGATCAGTATGTATGCTCCTCTACCATTGGTTTCTATGTACATTGAGAGGATTTATGTTCTACCAAACAATGATGAAGATTTTATATATGTTTTATTTTTATTATTGTTTTATTGCTGGCGGCATATTACAGGGAAAAACAGAAAAATATGGAAAACCCATGTTCTATAGGTGAACAACATATGCGTTGCTCTCTTTACCTTGGTAGAACGTATTTATATTTATCTCACATAATTTTTTTGTATTATTATTCTAAAAATACTAAAACTCTTTACAGTTAGGATTTCTGTTTTATCTATATTGTGCAGGTTATTTAATTTTTGTATCGGTCTACCTGTTATTAATAGCAGTTTCTTTTTATCT
Organism: Triatoma infestans; assembly: GCA_011037195.1. Taxonomy (NCBI): domain Eukaryota; kingdom Metazoa; phylum Arthropoda; class Insecta; order Hemiptera; family Reduviidae; genus Triatoma; species Triatoma infestans. The sequence continues at coordinate 107,390 of JAAEAF010014509.1, forward strand.
TCAAAATTTTATAAAATAGGAAAACAACATCTTTGGAAAATATTTAGATTAGGTCTAACAAATTGGGGAAAAGAGGTTCAGCAAAAAACACCAGAATCGGTGATCTACTGAAAGAAGAGTCCCAGCTGGATCATGTATATGAGGATGCCACTGGAAGGCAAACACCGATAGAAATCATTACAAAAAGAGGAAAATTTTGCTGGAAACGGTGGCAAAACTTGGAAAATTTCGTAGGAAGCTGGTAAAGGAGAGGAAAGATCGAATATGGATTCCTTAAATCTCTTCTTTTACGTGGCAAAACATGTTTATATGGATTCAACAGTATAAAACAATATTGGGCCCGCAACGCAACAATAACATCTATGATTTTATCATTAGAAGTAGTATGCTTCTTTGATTTGGTTCTGAACAGTTTCGGATTTTCATCCATCGTCACACTAAGGTTGAAACAATGAAGATGGATATAACGGATATAATGTCTTTTTACAAAATATTGCACAGAATTTATATTATTCATTATTACAGTCAAGAAATTGAATAAATGTTATTCTTTTATTATAAAAAAGTAGAAGAAGAAGAAGTGAGCGTTATATTTCAGCATCAGTGGAGTTATTATCAATTAACGGATATATCATGCAGCAGTATCAGAAAACATCATCATGCAGTACGAATCACATTACAAATCACATCACGGATTGGTCCAGTGTTTTTAAATCAATGATTCTTATTTTGAATCATAAAAAAAAGTACCAATAGCAAGTGACAAAAATTAAATAAAAAGTAAAACCACATTTTCTAGAAGTTACAAACAAAATCAAAATAAAAGAAAAATAATATAAAGAAAAGTAACTGAATATATGTACATATATATAAAATTAAAGAATCACCTCTAATTTGCAGTCAGCGTAGTCAAGTACGTCTTCCTCTTCTTTGGACAGGCTAAGATGCGTTTGTCCCAGTAACAATGTTAGCGGACGTTTCATTTCATTCGCCGAATTTGGTCGCGTCTTATACAATTGGAATACACGATGGTGAAAACAACAATGAGTTTCTTTGTTTTTGTAAATATAAACAAGATCTTCAATTAGTGAGATTTATAACCGATTGTAATATAATTGATTTTTATCTATTTGGAAATGTGTTCAGAAAACAAAGATGGCGAGAAAAGAAAGATGCTACAAGGGAAAGGATATAAATCTGTGGATTTCGTGAAGACAAACTACTAAATTGGAGTGTGTATATAAATGAAGAAAGGTAAAAACAAAACTAACACAGTACAAAATAAAGAAAATGGGAGAAATATAATGAGATTAAAAGGGAGCTGGAGAATTGTCAGATACAGAAAAGGCGAGGGGAGAGTAGAAAGAAAATTAGTACTCAGGAACGTTAAGCTCAAGTTTTAGTTACTTCCTTACCTGAAACAAACAAAATAAAAAATAAAAATTATTAGATTCAAAATTTGTCTAATTATTATTTTATATTAATAATTTATTAAATAATAACTGGAATAGGGAATAGCGTGGTTAGCCTTCTGGATTCCCACGCGGAGGACCCGGGTTAGAGTCCAGATGGGCTACCCTTAGATTTTTACTTCCTAGAAGCCTCTACAGCTCACTATCCGGTGATGGACAGTGTTGTCTGTGGCGAGAGAACACTGTCCGGACGTTGGCAGTGTACTGAGGAGGCTCCGGGCGCCAATGACCATAGATGTTGACGCGCCTTAAATTAAAAAATAATAATAATATATTATAATGACCACCATAGTCGATGCGCGAAAAAAATAATAATAAGAGCTCCTCTAATATAACCACTACACCGGACGTTACCACGACATTTACAGATTTGTCTGATGAAACTACAACGGTAATGAAGCAGCAAGTTATCTAAACGAAGAGCTACAATTATTAGTTAAGGATACAATTTGTAGAAAGAAAAAACATCAATGGGAAAGAGCACATTACAATATACTGGCTCCATCACAATATAAATCGTCAAAGTAAACTCCAAGACCCGCCCTTCAAGGCATGGCATCCAAAATTTATATTGGTCTTTAGTAAAAGACAGTCGTGTGATAGCTTCTGCATCGATTTTGGTTCACATGACCACCAACAGGAGGTCTCGAAATTAACTTTCGTGTTTAGATAAAACAATAGCAGAACATACAAATTCCATACAAAAATACAATATTTTAAACAACTACGCAATAATAAAGTTGAAAGAATGCCGTCATTGAGGAGAGTGTAGTTCAAAATTTAGGCATAGATTTAAGTTGGCATACAGCCACCACTTCCATCGTCCACCATAATCAATAATAGTTTTATAACCACCCTCAATCTGTAAAACTTGGTATATGTCGGTCATGATGTAAGGAGCAAGGCTAAAAATATGTTTGGTAAAACTTGTAAGAGAATTATTTACTTTTTTAGTTCTTATCATTTTAAAATAGAAAACTAAAGAAACACTGATATCCTTGACAGGATGTCCGCCTTGTTGATAATACTACCGTATCTCTAGCTGTGATATTCCTTTACCAATATAATGAGTTCTTTTAAAAACTTTGGCTATTAACCATATAGCAATTAAACCAATAAGCTAATCTTATTCTTTATTCTAAAAATAAAGAAAGGTACAAAACAATTGAACTTAGAAGAAGAAGACTGAGCCCGAGCACATTTTGATTTAACTTAAAAAGTTTAACCTTTCCAAGGCAATTGGATAAAGCTCTAATTTTCAGCCTAAACAATTCGGATAATCGATAGACCGAATATCTAACTGAATATATACTATCGATACACCGAATATCTAACGTTTTTAACTCACCATCGTCATCCCATTCAAAACATGTCATCCCTGACAACAAGTCCATCCGAAATTCCGTCCACACGTGACAGAAGGTCTGAGCCAATTTTATGTAATTTTAAACATAACTAAAAAATATGTCCTGTTCTGGGACACCTTGCCAGATGCATCCCCGTATTACCAGGCGCGTCTAGAGTTGCAGAGGTGGAACGGCCACCATGTATGGTAATCAGCTACGAAATAAGCAGATTTTGCCTGATGAATAAGCAATCACGAACAAGGGAGGCACACCGGAGAGGAGGTGGGCTATCTTGTGACACAGGCAGCCCTACAAAAAGCCTCACAACTCGAGGATGGTGTGCGATGATGGCGACGGTGCGTCGCCATTCTAAACTAAGGGTTTTGCCCGGGGAGGAGGGATTTGATCATCCTTGGTTGATATTATTTGGGTTTTTCCCGTCGTGCCATTTTGGCAAGTTTCATCCCGAAGTTAGGTCCTCACTGCCTTGTGGTAAGAATGGGAACTTCAAAGGCTAAGGAAGCAAACCCTAACAGAAGATGGTGGTTCCCTAGGTTTAGGGGTTGATGCATTGGACCAGAGTTTTTCAACCAACAACAAAAAATGCTATCGCTAGAAAGAAAAACATAGATTATTGTTTGGATGAGGAAAACCTTTAAAAATCTGGCACGATCGCAATACTTCCTCACGTTATTACGGGTGAGAGAAAGTAATAAGGTTTCAACCCAAATATAGGGCAAATCAATGCACATGACAGGTTCTAGCAGTCCAACTACTCTCAGAATGAATATAAAATAAACAAGACAAACAAATCTCAGGCTTGACGCGTGGCAACATGATAAATATAAAACGTCCAACTCATAATTTAGATCAAACTAATAGAAACAAAGTAATACGTACAAATACAGAGAATTTGTTAACATCTAAAAACTAGGTTACGACCTTGGAAGTACACTAAATTATATATAATACAGTGACAAGTATATTAATTATAACATATTTATTTATATATATGTATGGGATGGCAACGTGTACGGGATAATCTAGATTAGATTACAAATATATACTATACACATATATATACTATATATATATATATATATCCTTTATATAATATATATATATATCATACACCATCATGGTGGTGTATTATAGTTTTCTTTTCTCTCACTGTTTCGAGGATTATGTTGGTGGGAGTGGTGACTGGGTTAATTGTGAACAGGATGTCGGCGACATCTCTTAAGAATTAACACAAATACAAATAAATGTATACTCCTCCCCCTAAACATCCCCTAAACAAAAGAAGCCTGAAGATAGAGGAGTCAGGGGGATGTAAACCAACAGAACAAAAGCGCAATTTCTCATATATAAACAAAATACAGTGACACACAAACAGGGTCTGTAAGAAACAAAAATACGCAGTCCTCTACATCTACTTGATTAGTAACATATTTCTCATGTTTCTTGGTAAATAAAACAATACATCTTATCTATATGTTTCGTTCTTCTCTGCGGTAATTTTTTTTCTTATTATTACTATTGTGTCAAAATTTTCGAATTGAGTATTGGAAGGAATTAAGTTTTCGCTGAGGTATCCCGAGTAGGAAAAGCGTTTTTACCCACGATATGTTGTGTTTTTTTGTAAACAAAATCTCTTAAAAACGAAAAGTTGCAGTGAGCTCAGGTAAACCTGATGTTTCAGTCAGATACCGGCCACTGCACCAAGGTTCCGGTCTATTAATAGAAAGTACGACTTCAGTGACTTTTTTTTCAGTTTTTCAGTTTTCGCGCTTCTGCTTTGAACTTTGCATATTATCTACACGCATAAATGCCTCTCACTTTATTTGAAACATTCTTCTAGGATTAATTGATTTTTCCTGGAGTTTCGGGAGAGAGAGCAGCTATAACTATTATTTGAAACATTTCTCTGTGGAAAGTCATTTAAGGCGGCTTTTTTCGAGGGTGGGGTTATGTTTTCTCTAAAGTGCTACTCTAGTTTATTATACTACTCCTTCATTGAAATAATATTAATTAGAAGTTAAATATGTTGCCAAAATTCACTCAATGACCGAAAGTGCATATTTATTGGACCATTTTTTCAGTTTTTGCTATTTTCTCCAAACAAACGCCAATGAAATTTGCACATTATCACTTTTATTTGGAGCCTTATCACTTTTAGTTGAAATTTTTTTCGAAAAAGTTCATTTTTGGGAGTTCGGTGTGAGGAGAAAGGGTAAGCCTTTCCTCAAAAAAAGTGGTTGTATTAAGTTTAAATTGCCCCATTGATAAAATAATAAAGACAACTAAACATTTAACAAGAGAATGTGAAGTCGAAGACAAATTGTTTTTTATAATTTTGTAAATTGCAGAAAGGGAAAGTCGTGTGAGTGTTTCACGCATGCTAATTAATGAAATAAAAATAAAACAAGGCGGGCAGTAAACCAAAGTGCAGAACAATGGTCCTAATTTAAACAATATTTATTATTCTAATCATTTTAATTAATTTCCTGTTGATTGTACATATCCGGCGGAACTCCATGATGTATGTTTTAAAATAAAAAAAACTAAGTAAAAAAAATACACAAAGAAAAGTAATGATTCTAAATTGTGATAAATAGCAGTAATCAAGGATTACAGATAAGAGCTGATATCACCATAATATCAATAAATAAATTACGAGATCGTATATCTGGGGCAACAACAAACCATTATCAATATTTATGAATATGTTTTTTTCAGGTTCTACAAGGCCGTCCTTTTGGAGGATTCTTTTTTTTTTATAGGCAATACAACGAAACTGAACAGAGAAATAAAACACATTATTATGGAAGGATTACAGCATCCTTATGTTGGAGGAGAGAGAGAGCGGCCGGCGGGGATAGCCACGAGGAAAAAATAGAGATAATGTTGCGCGTGCGTGTAACGTAGTGACCTGGCTGGCTGGTTGGTGGATGGGTATGGATAAGTACTGAGATATTTACCTGGTTACGTAATTCACTACAGATCGACGACAATAACAAGAAAAAGAGAGAGAATATGACATCACTCACTAAGAAGTATCCGATTTACTACTTCGCATCCTCATCCTTCGCCTTCCACGAACAACTTCAACTGCACCCAACCCAAGTTGAACGATTTATAGATGTTTTAGCAATATGGAGGTGTTGGTATAATATATTCTGGCACAGATATTCATGTATAAAACATTCTCTATGAACCAGAGAACTGACAACTGATCTCGTACACGGACACACAGACAAACCACCTACAACTCTGGACGTCCTCTGTAAAACAACTATGATCCCTATCAAAACTTCTCCTTGTTAACTTCCACACTAAGTACTCTTCTTCTTCCACTTCAGATCCCTTATTACCTGATACATACAGATACTTTACAAACAAATACAAAAATATATATTGTGGTGGTTGGTTCCGCAGAGCTGGAAAGCATCAGAGACATTTTCCATGGTAGCCTGCTTCATTTTGTGGTCATCGACCGGTTTCGGGCGTTCACCCATCTTCAGGATGCGTTTGTCAGGCAGTGTGATAACACAGACTTGCACAGAGCAAATTCAGTTTATACACTCCTCTTTTTCTCTTAGGTTTCTTAGGTTCTTAGGAGAACTTAGGTTTCTAAGTTCTCTAAGAGGAGTGTATAAACTGAATTTACTCTGTGCAAGTCTATCACACAGTCTGACAAACGCATTCTGAAAATGGGCGAACGCCCGAAACCGGTCGATGACCACAAAATGAAGCAGGTTACCACGGAAAATGTCTCTGACAAAAATATATACTCGAATGTACCTTCTTTTTTTTAATTTACAACAGAATTATAAAAAAAGAATCCAATGTACAGGACTGATTCGGTCGACATGTTATGGCTAGATATCTAAGAGGAAAAAATATTACGATCTTGACACAAATATAGTCGCAGAAAGTTCAAACCAGAAAGTCCGCTTGGGGATTTTACCACTGCATTCGACATAAGATAGTCTTTTGTTGCTGATATGTCCTCAATTCCAACATGATAATGTACGTCTCCCCACACTTTTTAAATTTATAAATGATTTATAATGGTAACTAATCGTTTAGTTGATATTCTAAATTTGAAGAAAATGTTTGTCAAAATTAAAAATGTTATGAGAACTGAGCGTTTATCTGGCGCGGACAGACAGGAGGGGTAGTTTTTACTTTATCTCTAACTGCTGAAACTCAAACATTTTCAGCAGTTAGAGATTCAACCGGAAGTACCATTTCACTGAATGGATTTTTCAGTTTTTTGCGATTTTCTTTTAACTTAAACCAACTACACACACAAAGAGCTACAATTTTTATCTGAAACAGAGCTGGGTTTTTTTATTGTCATTTTTCCCAGCACCACAATGTGAATTATTTATTATGTGATAGAGAATTTGGTGAAGTGGTAAAGATGAAAATCTGGTACACTTAACATTGTAAATATGTAAATATCTGACAATAAAATATTATTTTATTTATCTGAAACAATATTCCGGAAAACTCATTTAAGTGGATATTGGGTGAGAGGTGGGGGCTATGTTTTCCTTTTGAAGTGTTATTTTAGTTTATTACACATTTGTATCATTTAAATCAGCGGTCACCAAATGGTGGTCCGCGAAAGAATTGTTAAAGAACGAGGTTTTCTTTGGTGGCGTCAGTCAAATTTCCCGTCTTCCCACTGATGTGAAGTTATCCGCTACTAAAATGTTAGCGGCCTTTTCCGAATGTTACGTTTAACAGAAAAGCCTGTGGCTGTTCCGACCAACTCAATGGAGACGGTTTGAGACCAGGTAAAAGAAGAAATAGCAAAGTCCCCAACAAGTTTATTTTCAAAACACAGACAAAAAATCTGTACAAAACACAAACAAGGAACAAATTCAGCAATTATTATTATTATTCGAAATAAAAGCTTAATCGAACTGACTCCGACGACAACCTCAAAATTAAATTTAATTCAGGCATAACAAGAGCTCACTTTTGATTAGTGTCAAAAATGAGTATCCAATATTAAGTCAAAAGGCTATTAAAAATATTATGGCCATTCACAACAACATATTTGTGCGAAAAATCATTCTCGGCAGTTGCGGCAGTTAAAAATAAGTGCCGTTGTCGACTTGAACTGCAAGCTAGCCTTCGTGTTGGTGTTAGTACAGAATCGATCCCAGAATCAAAGAATTTTTATCTAACAAGCAGCAACATGTTTCACACTGATTGAATATTATTCCTTTTATTGAAATTATTAAGTAAACTACAATTAATCATTATCATCATTTGACTTTTCTTTCTCATCTTTGGATGCCATGTTAAATAAAAATTTCATTGAAAATATACAAAGTGTTCATTTGAAAAACTTGCCACCTAGAAAAACTTTTTAATTAGTACAATTGTTAGAAATTGCTGAAACACGTCAATTTTGTTTTGAACGGGACATTTAATAGCCCACTCTAATCAGTGGAGTAGTGGCCCGCGAGATTAAATATTTTCTGCTTGATGGTCCGTGAGAATCAAAAGATTGGCGACCGGTGATTTATATAATATTCATTAGAATTAAATATGTTGCCAAAATTTCAAATTAGAAGAAAGCGTTTGCCCGGAAGTGGGTTTTTACTGAAGTTATCTGTGTTTTCTCTACTTTATCTATAAGAACACCGAAGGATTTCATTAAATTTGTTATACTAACTACGAACACAGAGACCTCTATCACTTTTATTGGCAACTTTTTTTCCGAGAAAGTTAATTTAAAGTAGTTAACGGTGGTGTGGGGGTGGGGAGTGTATGGATTCCTCAAAATATAAAATTGAAGACAAGCGAACATTTATTAAAAAAATTAAATATTTGAAGAAAATTTGCCATTTAAATGTGTGTGAAACTGCAGTAAGAGAAAGTTGGGTGAAGTGTTCCATTCCAGGTTTTTTTTTTTTAATTTCCAGCCACCTCTGTGAATGGCACTGGATCGAATCCTTCTCAGAAAAGTTGGATAAGAGCCGGAGCTTGACCCAGAATACTATAGAAATGCGGTTCCGATTGAGTGCGTGTTGATCTACACGTTTATCAGGCACCAAACTCAAATTTTCCAGATTCAACAAACTCGTTTTTTTTTTTTTGCCAAAATAATCGGAATATTCCGGGACATAGAAGGTAAAATATAAATTTATATATTTTTCAGAGAGCTTTTATCGAATAACCGAAGAGATAACTTGGATAACTGTGGATGGAAACATAATTTGGCATACATCTTCATAAAATCTCGATAAAGAACGAGGATCGTACCCGATAACGCATTCCTTCTTACAGCCAACAATAGTCCTGGGTTTATAAATACAGAACGGCGTACAGAATCTTGCATTTCTGCCTAATTCTCTTTACTTTCTTTATAGTTCACATTAATTATATTAAAATTGTAAATATTACATTAGAAATATCTTGTTTTTTTGCATTTCTTTTTATAAAAAATGTTTTATCGCACAATTTGATAATTTATAAAACACCTACGAAAGGTAAATTAGTGAAAAAAATTCTAACTAGATTTTTGGAATAAATAATTAACTATAAATAATTAGCTAGTCACAGTGTAGAAGTTAAGGTGTGAAATGTGGGTGTTTGTTCCGCCAATCAGAAATTTAGAATTATCTTGTTGACCAGCCTACATTTCACACCTTCACTTCTACACTGTGATTGGCTAATTATTTATAGCTAATTTTTTCTACGAAAAATCTAGTTTGGAATTTTTTTACTAATTTTTTTCTTTTTAGGTATTTAATAAATTAACAAATTGTGCAATAAAAACTGTTTATAAAGAAAATTCAAAATTCGAGTTATTTCTGATATAATATTTACAATTTTATATAATTAAAGTGAGCTATAAAGAAAGAAACTCGCAATTTTCATTCCGTTGTTGAAAGGTAGAAATGCAAGATCCGCCATTTTGTAATTGATGGAACAAAATAATAAAAACAACCAAACAAATTCACCAAGGAATTATTAATATTTAGTTAAAAAACTTTTCTTAGATCGGGAGTTTCAACTACTCATTATATTAATTTTAGGTAGGTAGCGCATTGCACAAAGTATTGAAAGAGTTCTGCATCGTCCATATTAATCGTAGAAAATTTGTAAAGAGTAAATTTCTTATGTAATGTAATCGTTTCGATCGTTTATCGAAAAACTCTCATGTTACAAACAGACCTTTTCCATCCATTTTATCTAGAATTACTGTCAAATGTTTGTTATCTATCGACATATTTGTGGCGACAGCAACGAAGCGCGGCGAATTTAATTAACAAGGTTATTGCAAAAGAGTGTGGTTTCATAATTAGGGAAAGAACGCATAACTAACAAGGTGCAAGGTGAGACCTTGTATATTTACTTTTTACTAGGCAAGGTGCAATGTTCTCTGAGCAAGTTGGATTCAGGATTTTAAGAAGAGAACCCAAAGTGAATGCAAACCCTAGCCTTGAACGTGAATGTATAGATTTCAGATAATCATCGTAGATCTGAGATAAATACTCTCAGTTTGGACATTAAAGAATGTGAAGAAGGTTGTGATGATGACAGTTAAAATAATACCAGAATGTAAAATTATTAACCATGACTGTTTAGAGCGGTGCACAATGATGGAATGCTGGCAAAAAGGAAGCTTCTTACTATAGCTAGCCTGACCATAAGAGTTGGAAAGATAAGTGAAGAGTATTATTGCTTTCTTAGGTCTGTAGACAGAACACTAAGTGGAGGTCAGTTCATTGGCCTTTGGAAACATGTGCGAGGGGAAAACAACCGCCCCGCCCCCACCCATTCCATTGAAGTGTGTATGGGGAGGGAGGAGCAGTGTGAGACCTTGACGAGGTGCCGGTGTGCTTGCTAGTAGAACTACTACCTTGATCTACGTTTTGTAAGATAGCTGGTGGGAGGAGAATCATACTACAAAACTTGAAACACTCAACAACGTGTATTTCCTTTTTGGTCGCACTCATACGCTCTCTCTCTCTCTAACTCACCTTAGTCCATCCCCACCAACCCTATCATAACACACATACTCAACCAAGTACACAATAATCGTGGGGTAGCCCCCACCCCACCCTGCCACTGTAGTCATTTCGTAAAGTATTGGAAAAAGTCAAGGCTATGAGTGCTTCCATTGTCACGGTCAAGCTGTACCTCCACAAAAAGCTTGTGTATACAAGCGTCTCTCTCATAATATTTTGTAACGTCAGTCTTCTTGTACGGCAATCTGATCGTGTCATATTTTTCAACAGCGTTTCCATCAAGGACTGTATATGCTGAAGTTCACATTTGACATTCTGTATGGTCATTATCAGGGTATCCGACTTGAAAGATTTGGGAAGAAAATCTATTGACTAGATAAAAGTATACAATTTATTGGAAGGGTTTTTCAATATTTCAAATTTTCTAAGAATGCAACAATTTCACTAAACATTCAAGGCACACTACTGTTATTAAATGCATTGTTCTACCTCTCACACCCTCTCGTGTGTGAGTATGGTGTGTAAATAAAAAGTAAACTAATGCCAATTTTTTAGGCGGACTTAATAACGTATATCAAATTTCTATAGCGCTGACATAATAATATTCATTTAAATAAGAGAAAGTAATAAAAAAATGGGAGATCAAAAGAAGGCTAATGATTACGTCTCACATAAATATATTTGGAAGTGAGTATAATTATATATATACTATATGGCTATCACAGCAGAGTGCACATTTCTGCAGCAAAATTACAAAAACGAAAAATCTCAGTAAATTCAAAAGCGATATTTCGTTTAGATATTTCTGGAAGATCCGATTTCGTTTAGATATTTCTGGAAGATCCGATTTCGTTTAGATATTTCTGGAAGATCCGATTTCGTTTAGATATTTCTGGAAGATCCGATTTCGTTTAGATATTTTCTGGAAGTCCGATTTCGTTTAGATATTTCTGGAAGATCCGATTTCGTTTAGATATTTCTGGAAGACCCGATTTCGTTTAGATATTTCTGGAAGATCCGATTTAGTTTCAGATCACATCCTTTTACCAGAAATAAACTTTTACTGGATGGATTCTTTAGTTTTGGAGCCTTTTTTTCTTTCTCCAAATCGGCTCCAACGATTTCCTTAAAACTTTGAAAAGGTCCCTAACACTGCTATATAGAATTTTTTTTTCGTTAGGAGGAACTTGATTTTTAGAGGGTGGGGGTGGCGTAGGAATATTATTCTCTAATGTGCCAGTTTAGTACATTAGATTGTTCCATCATCTATATAATTTCAATGAGAATTAAATGAATTGCAAAAACTCCATTTTAAACAAAGTAGCACTTCCAGTTCAAACCGAATATCTTCAAAAATAGAATTATGTAACTCACTTAATTCTAATTAAAATGATACCTACATAGATGATTCTATAATAAGGTTTCTCCTAGAAAATTGATGCGAGGGGGTTGTTACAACATTAAGCTTTCCTCTAGAGCAGTGGTCGACAACCTCTTTTTTTTAATCCGTTTCAAATTTTACAAATTGTACAAACAGCATTGCGTTCGTCATTCAACTCACTAAAAAAAAAAAAATACTTGAATCAAAAGCACAAAGTAATCACACACAAATTACCACAAAAAGTGGGGGGGACCAAGAAGTAGAAAATAAATTTTTTATAAAAATAAAGAACATCAATGCAATAAAGTTTTTCGAAATTTCGTCTATTTCTTATTGCTATATTGGATTCTTTAAATATTGCGTGCCAACTTCTGAGGTCATTAGCGCCCCTCAGTTGGTTTTCTCCTTCGAATTGTCCGCACAAGCGGAGCATTGCAAATATTCAAATAATATCCAAATCAATGCCTTGCCCAGCAGGCATGGAGGAGCCAATGTTCAATATTATTAGTACGTCGGCCTATTTTCTTTTTAATATAATGAAAAATAAATATAAAATATAATTAGAAAGAGAATATAAATAAAAATAAAACAACTGTGACTTGAAAAAAAAAATTATTGGTTGATAATTTGATATTTGAATAATTGGATGATACAAACGCAAAATTCCGTATTCTTATGACCTTAATTTGATTACTTAAATGATTGAAAACAAATTAATAATTATTTATCGCATTTACTTTTCAATTCCTAAATAATTTATTGCAATTAAATTTTAGTGCGCAATACACTCGACTTTAATATTGTTTCGTGATTTATACTACAATTAAAAAAATTCAACTTTAAGACGAACGTTAAAGTGAACATGAAAAGTGAAAAAGTGACCCAGGAAACAATATAGGATTTGTAGTTTTTAAAACACCACTAGATTTTTGTTTATCTCCTTCTACAATGTTTTAGTTTGGTCACTATATTTACTGGAATTCAAGTTACTAATACTTCGGCCTATGTAACAATGCACCATGGTTAAAAGAATATCCAGCCAGCAATTGTACCAACAAGAAAAGGTACCAACACCAAGGCCCAATAGTATTGGCTAAGAGATGAGAAGGTACATCGCAACCCAATAGTATTGGCTAAAATGAGAAGGTACCAATACCAAGGCTCAATACTATCAAAATGGAGAGGAGAGACAAAAGATGAAAAGGCAGTGATGAAGAAAACAATACACTCCTGTGATCTCAGTTCCACCATTTACCACTAACTACAACTTCTACAAATATCCAATTTTCTTTTATATTTAAATTTTAACGTAGTTTAGCTAATTTGGAATTTAGATTAGATTTTTTAAAAAGGGCTGTTTTAGGAGGAAGAGGACAGTGGGAAAGCTCACCCACTCCCAACATCCCTTTTTAAAACACAAAATGCCAGACCATCACCCAACGTTACAAAGACATCACCCAACGTGCTGGGTATGTGTGTGTGTAAGTCCTCACATCTGTCACTAATAGATAAACATTGGCTACTTGAAAGGGTTAGTGTAGAAATGGGTTTCAGTTGGCCGCCACCCTCTCCTCTTCTACTACTACTATCACCTATAACCTTCCTTCATCCCCTAAAAGAAGCTTTAATTGAAAATCCAACTTTGGTGAAAACATTTATATATTGAAGCGCATCGGGAATTACAGGAGCTTTCTAATGAAAATAAAAATACATTTAAATTCTTCTCTTTCTCTTTTAAGCCCATATTGTTGCAACTAGGACAATAACCTTCATATGTTTTAAACAAAAATATGGCCCGAAGTATTCACAAACAGTGTTTCCCCACTTCAGTATCTCCAAATTATAATCGGAAAATTTTCTTCGAATTGAGAATTTATAGACCGGAAACTTGTGAGATGGAACACGATCACATAACTAAGTATAATATAATATTGGAACTTGCCAGAGATTTTTAGTATTTAACATACAGTGTTGATGGACATGCACACACAAACAAACAACCACTCAGACCTAAACCATTCTAGAATTCAGAGCACTCCGAGAAATGTACTTCCGTTGAAAACAAACTCTTTTTCTTTTTTAATCTTTATTTATGCTACAATCAGAGCGACAGCGCTATAAGTAAAATTATTAGAAAGAACATAAATACATAATGTGTCAAGAGGTACCCAATGCTAACACACCAAAACTACACAAAAATACTATTCACTCTCTTCACTTGAGAGGAGATCTGGAGGCCATTGTCTTTTAATACGTCTTATGTTTTAGGAGGGAACGAACGATCGAATTTATCACATATCTTTGCTGAAGACAAACTTGAATTCACAATTTCATGTGGCCCCCAATAAATCTTCTTAAAACAGTATGAGAAAAGAAAAACATTAATTAATGACCAATATTGTACAACCTAAAAAACAATACCATAGATTCATCAGGTGAACGGACGGGTATAGAGTTGTGCATAAAAATTTCCAATAGTTCTAAAAATCAAAGCTAAGCTTGGGGGTACATCTTATCGTGGAAGCGACGGTTAGCAAGGAGGAATGCTTGCCCATTAGAACAGTGTAAACATTCAGATGTAAACATGTTTACGATTTATTTTCAACAGTTTTCTATATTGATAAATAAGTAGTAATTGTAATAAAGGTAAAATAAAAATGTGTTTGAAATAAATACATAAAAAGTATATAGCCAAAATGTTTCAGATAAGAAAATTGGCAATTGCACTTTTACAATACTATTTATTTTAACTAATTATATAATATATAATCCATGTAACAATTATTCAAATGTCATCATCATTGTAATGCCATCTCAGCGTATGATCGAAGAAGAATTTATAAAAAAGTTTTCAACACTTGATGCAAATTCTCTGAATGCACCATTTAGAAGGAAACCAAAATTGTATAGCAATTATCTTGCAGAATGTATGGCTGGTACATTCTTCATATTAGAATACTTATTCTATTTACACAGGCCACTTAACATGAGCGAAGATGCTGAAACTTCATAGCAACGATCGAAATCTAAGATACCGGACTAAATATCTTACGTTTCTTATATCCTGTTATAAATGAAAACAAAATACGAAAAAACTTTTTTAGTGTGTGTTTTTGGGGGGGCGTATATATCTAAAACAGGAAATATTCACAGCTGACTCAAACTTATATATACCGAATAGGAGAACAATCATCAAGCATCACACACAGAAATTTTACTGACAAAATTCCGTCAGCCGGAAGTTCAACTTTACTGTTGACTAGTGAGTAGTGTTTTCAGTTTTAGAGGATATTTTTGAAAAAAGGCTACAATGATTTCCTTAAAATTTCTAATAATAACTACATAATATTAATCATAATTAAATATTTTGCCAAAACTCCAAATGTGAAAAAAATCGCTTGACCGGAAGTGGTTTTTACAATTTTTCAAAGTTTTTTTCGATTTTCTGCGATTTTACCAATGAAAACATGGACAGGTTTCATTAATGCTACATGCAGGGATCATCACTTTTGTCTGAAACTTTTTCCAAGAAAGTAGGGGGGAGGTTTGCAAGGTTGTGCTTTGCTCAATAACAGTCGCCTCCCATTCACGTAAATTGAAAGCAACTGACCATCTAGTAAGAATTATAATGTGAAGCGATTTAGTCAATTATTTATAGCTATGTAAATTGCAGTAGGAGAAAGTCGTGAGAAAGGTGTAAGTGTTACACACCAAATATCTTTTTCCGTAGAGAAGAAATTAATCAAGAAAATCGAAATGCTGAAGTAAAGAAATGATTGAAATTTGATGACGTAATTGTTGAGCCAACAATTATTTTTAGGCAAATTATAATAGGGCAAAAAATAGAATTTACGACACAGCCTCCTTCTTCTATAAACTGACACACACACACACCCACACACACAACACACACACACACACACACACACACACGCGCGCGCGGGTGGGAAGAGTATTGGCATACATTCAAACTAAACTAGAAGTTTTGCATTAATTCTGCTATTAAATAATTTAAAAATTATATAAAATTTGTTTGATCAAAAAATCTATAAAATATTATACTATAATAAAATCATGTATAAAATGAGCCATGGCCAACAGCGCCATCTTACACATGTTACTTTTTATGTAATACAAGCTGTACATTATGTTTAATGTCTTATATGTAGGTAGAGTGAGAGTGAGAGGGTGGGTGAGAGATCAGCTTTAAAAGAAAATAGTTGAAGAGATTTTTAAAAGAAGAAGTGCAGTTTGTAACATGATCATATTGCACGTGCAAATCGATCATAACACCAACCAATATAGTAATTTACTTGATATAAACTATATTCATGACGTATGTATGTTTCGGTTTTGACGAATTAATACTGAATTAATGCAGAGGTTCGTTTGTGGTTTCTGATCTAAATATACTACAAATTTAGGCCAACGACGTTTCGATGTATATTATATATCCATCATCAGGAATTATTGTACGTAAAACACATCTTCAGTAATCGTGTTCATGATAGGTTATTATTTATTAAAGTACAATAATCCCTGATGATGATTATTAATATAAATAGAAACGTTGGCGTAAGTGTGTAGTTTATTTAGAGCAGACTCCTCAAACAAATCTGCACATGTATTTTCATTATAAATATTTACTATGTAACCTACTGTATTACTCAAACATCATCAGTTGGCGAGAAAATATTACTCAATATTTCGCTGCTATTCAATTGGATTTCTTCTTAACCGTTCCAACCCCCAAATAAAACTTTTGGCATGAAACAGTCATGACATTTCTCTTATTGAAATTTTGATTGATAAATATTTTGTTTTTCAATACGCATATTTTACTAAACACTGTTTCTTTGATTCCCACCATAACAGAACTGCTTGATTCTTTAAGTCTCAGCTTCATCAAAACTATTCTAAAACCCGTTTTATTGGGGTTAACATATTTAATACAAATATCTGGTTCATAAGCCGGTAATAATGTTTATGCATTATATTTTAGGAATAAATCTTTACGAGGGTTGTTGTAATAATAATACTTTAGAGGGAAGTCTAAGACCTAGGTCAGATGTAGCGACTCATGTCGCGCGACACAGTCATTCTAATATTTCTGTTACACGAAGTCGCGCCACTCGCCAAGTCACGCGCCACAGTCGTTACTCCGCGACTCGGGGAGCCACAAGCCGCACAATCAACAAGTACACTTATTACGATGCAGTCACACGGACAGCCGTGTAGCGGCGACTTGTTATTATGGACCTGGAAAAAACTGACATTGAAAATTTTAGTTTTGAAATACATTTTCTTTAAATTTTACAATAACATAAATATCAAGGTTCCGAGTTACATATTGGAAATATTTAATCCATGGGAGTACATCAGATGATTACATGTAATCCAGACGACTATAAAATACGCTAGTAAAACTGAATAAACCCTAGGAACATATTTCTCAAAGCACAAATATGAAAGCTGTATTGTTCAGTATTGGCGAAAATTTATATTTCTGAAATATAAATATGGAGATTCGTCCCAAATATACGAAGATTTACCCATTCGCAATTTTTCCTCGTACAGCTTTAAAAGAATGTCCAAATGGTCTATCTATCTATAGCCTAAAGATAAATTTATAGTGAGTTGTGTCTCACGTTAGCATGTATACGTCATACACCGTCAGCCATTTTTTATTTTTTTTTTCTCTTCACGATTGGAATACTAATGAATTCTGAAACCTATGCCATCTTAATTTAGTAAGAAACAAATATCCACAGCAAAGATGCAATTCAACAACTTATCCAATAAACAATAAAATGAAAAATTCTGGTTACTTTCTCTTTTTGCAGGGAAATGTAATGATGAAAAAAAAATGAGAAAATTTGTTTCAAACTTGGAATTTCGATTGGAAGTACACCTGTCCCAACATACAACATTGGTAGTAAATTACCAATACGGCACATAGTAAAGGATTGTGATTATACTGCAATTCTAGAAGACAATGACTAGAATAAATCCAATTAACATATAGACGTCAGAACATCATAGATCAGCTAACTTCATAGATTCCCTCCCCTCCCCCGTCCCAACCCTCTGAAATCCATGTTTCAAACAGAAGTGATAAGTTTGTATCCGTATAATTAAAATCCAAATTTAAAAGAAATCGTTGACGAAGATTCCAAAAAGAAGGTCGAGAAAATACCAAAAATTCAGAAAGCAACTCTGTAAAAAATCACTCTTTTATTTTGTTCTTAAGCCCTGGAAAAATAATTCAAATAAATTAGACAGTGCATCAAGTTTAAAGAAAACTGTTCGGAAAACTACTCAGCTGCACTTCCGGATGATGAATTTTTGCTGAAACCTTCGTAACAGACGCTGTGTGATATCTAAACGGAATATCATGTTTTAAATTTTCAATCTAATGTAATCTAATCTAGAACTTGGAGCCGCCATAGGGAAGTTCAGCACTTAGGCCACCATTGTGCTCTCCGCGAAACAATTCACTCATTAAGAACCGCCAGCCAGGGCTGAGGCAAGTGAAATTTCTGATCCTGAATTCGGCACTAAATTTCAGAAATAGTCCGCAAGCATAATGTTCGCACTCTACAAGAAGATGAAACGGTGTCTCATCCCTCTGGCTACATTTCCTACAGAGTGGATTCGCAGAAAAATCCATATTACGTAGGTACTACTTCCTTAAGAGGCAATGCCCTATAACTAGGGCAGTGATTCTCCATAGCAAGTTTAAACTTCTTGGATATTTTATTTTTGAGATATTTAGACACCCACACGCGCGCGCACGTGCGCGAGAGAGAGCCCATTCGCTAAAACACTTCTTTTTTTCATCCACGGAGGCCTCAAAATATGTATTTCCAGTGCATTGATCATTTCCAAAAATTTGATACGATCGTAAGTACTATTCAAATAGTCAACAAACGAAAACACTATTCACTAGTCAACAGTAAAGTTGAACTTCCGGCTGACGGAATTTTGTCAGTAAAATTTCTGTGTGTGATGCTTGATGATTGTTCTCCTATTCGGTATATATAAGTTTGAGTCAGCTGTGAATATTTCCTGTTTTAGATATATACGCCCCCCCAAAAACACACACTAAAAAAGTTTTTTCGTATTTTGTTTTCATTTATAACAGGATATAAGAAACGTAAGATATTTAGTCCGGTATCTTAGATTTCGATCGTTGCTATGAAGTTTCAGCATCTTCGCTCATGTTAAGTGGCCTGTGTAAATAGAATAAGTATTCTAATATGAAGAATGTACCAGCCATACATTCTGCAAGATAATTGCTATACAATTTTGGTTTCCTTCTAAATGGTGCATTCAGAGAATTTGCATCAAGTGTTGAAAACTTTTTTATAAATTCTTCTTCGATCATACGCTGAGATGGCATTACAATGATGATGACATTTGAATAATTGTTACATGGATTATATATTATATAATTAGTTAAAATAAATAGTATTGTAAAAGTGCAATTGCCAATTTTCTTATCTGAAACATTTTGGCTATATACTTTTTATGTATTTATTTCAAACACATTTTTATTTTACCTTTATTACAATTACTACTTATTTATCAATATAGAAAACTGTTGAAAATAAATCGTAAACATGTTTACATCTGAATGTTTACACTGTTCTAATGGGCAAGCATTCCTCCTTGCTAACCGTCGCTTCCACGATAAGATGTACCCCCAAGCTTAGCTTTGATTTTTAGAACTATTGGAAATTTTTATGCACAACTCTATACCCGTCCGTTCACCTGATGAATCTATGGTATTGTTTTTTAGGTTGTACAATATTGGTCATTAATTAATGTTTTTCTTTTCTCATACTGTTTTAAGAAGATTTATTGGGGGCCACATGAAATTGTGAATTCAAGTTTGTCTTCAGCAAAGATATGTGATAAATTCGATCGTTCGTTCCCTCCTAAAACATAAGACGTATTAAAAGACAATGGCCTCCAGATCTCCTCTCAAGTGAAGAGAGTGAATAGTATTTTTGTGTAGTTTTGGTGTGTTAGCATTGGGTACCTCTTGACACATTATGTATTTATGTTCTTTCTAATAATTTTACTTATAGCGCTGTCGCTCTGATTGTAGCATAAATAAAGATTAAAAAAGAAAAAGAGTTTGTTTTCAACGGAAGTACATTTCTCGGAGTGCTCTGAATTCTAGAATGGTTTAGGTCTGAGTGGTTGTTTGTTTGTGTGTGCATGTCCATCAACACTGTATGTTAAATACTAAAAATCTCTGGCAAGTTCCAATATTATATTATACTTAGTTATGTGATCGTGTTCCATCTCACAAGTTTCCGGTCTATAAATTCTCAATTCGAAGAAAATTTTCCGATTATAATTTGGAGATACTGAAGTGGGGAAACACTGTTTGTGAATACTTCCGTTGTGAGTACTTTGTGACGACTTCCTAAAACGTAAGACTTCTTAAAAGACAATGGCCTCTAGATCTCCTCTCAAGTGAAGAGAGTGAATAGTATTTTTGTGTAGTTTCGTAAAGATCCGACATTTTTACTGGTGCAAAATCGAAGTTAAACACTAAAATGACCACTCAAAAATTTACGTAAACATTAGAATGTTTACAACCCTTTTAATGTGTGTGATAAATGTGTTGAAATAATAGTGGAGGTCATACAACAGAATAGAAGTAGAAACCGAATACTTTAGTGTTTCATCACATCCAATATCTATTTCATCAATCTGCGGATGAAAATGAGCTAAAAAATTGCTTTCCAATTCAGCAGATTTCGGAAACTATTTTCTGGTGAACTCAATTTTCCAACAAGCGATCAGGTATTATTGGCGGAGGATTTAGTTTGAACGTAACATGTAAATAGTGCGTAGTGCTGTTGGTACTTAGGTCACTGATAAATGACAACAAGCCATTTCGGTTTGTTAACTGAATAACACAATTTCAAGGGGAAGTACAAAACTGTGGCAACATTATCATTGCAGCACAAGTATCAAATTGGTATAACTCTAATAGAAAGCAATATTTAAAGCAAACATAAAATCTGAGAGGAGGTATGTGTGGGAGGAAGCAGTAGAAAGAACAATTTGGGCTGAATGCCAGGCCAGACGTGCAAGTGACCGTCAAATATACCGCTCATACGGACTCATGTTGTGTTCATCTCCTTCTTTTTCTTGTTCTTCTTCTTCATCACTTCTCCCACTATAGTGTTCTCCCCGAGAGGGATATGAACAAAGAAAAGAATGAATTAGACTACAGATCCGTCGGGAGGAAAAAGAAAAGAAGCGAGGGTCAAACAGTTTTAGTTGCGTTCATTAAGAAAAAAAAATGTTTTAAGGCATTCTGCCAGAGTTCTTAGTTCTAGCTTTCATTATAATTGTTTGGCTAAAGTCTACCAGTCCAAACAATATTTCTTTAGTTGTGTAGAATTTGTATTTGGCTATTTTAAACGGCAAGTGTTGTTCCAAGAAGTGTTAGCTATTAGCAAGGACTGCTGAAAGATGATGACATACACATATATATATGTCGGGTATTAATATCCAATCTCGTGAACCAGTAATACTACTTAAAGTCATTTAATGAGATGTTAAATTCTTTTCTATTAAGTCTGATCTACCTAGTCACAGTGATGGCTGTAACCTCTTTCTGATTACAATTATTTCACATACATTCTCAAAAATCAGACATCAGAGCCCGACTGCACCAACCAGCAACTAAGATCGCTATCATTTTCACAAATATTCTTTCAAACGACGAGTCTTTTTCCCAAATGGACCACTTCTTTTTACTTTCTCTGGCTGCTGTATAATCGTGTCAAATTTATAATATCGAGTTTTCACCGGAAATACACGTTTTGAGGTTCACTTAGTCCGAAAAAGTGGTTTTCAGAAAATGGTCTATCTGTGTGAGTATATACATATATATACTCCACTGCACAGCTCAAAAATGAAAAATAATAGGAAATTCAAACTCGACATTAAATTTAGATATCACCATGGGATCAGAAAGGAAGTTATCTGTCAAAATTCCTCAACTATCACTTTACTGAATGCATTTTTCAGTTTTTAGAGATTTTCTCGAAAACGGCTCCAACGATTTTCTTTAAACTTGCTATATCGACTAGACATATTAAGGGGCTACTACTTTTAATTAAAACATTTCTCCGGGAAAATTCATTAACGGGGGCTTTTGGGGCAGTGTTAGGGGGTACGTTTTCCTCTAATGTGCTATTATAGTTTATCATTTAATTCCATTATCTAAATATATTAGCGCTCGCCTTTGATACCAAAAATTATTGTACGAGGCTTAAACGTTATTGGCGAGGCTCGACAAATTATTGTCGAGAATCCGACATTAATTTTCCCGAGTAAAAATGACTATAGGGGGAAACGCCATTTTCCACAATGGAAGGGATACCTTCATGCGAAAGCCTGAATTTTTGCGCCATCGCCGGATACTTCAGTCGCTGTTTGGCAGTAGTTGTGTTAGGTGCTGTAATAGGGACGTGTTCGTCCCAATTTGCAGTTTGCACGAGATTACAGAACGTCTACAGCAAAGAGGCTTCATCGTGTTTTATCAAGTTTGATGATTCCCAAACCGAAACGATTCGTAGATTCGGTATAGATGACAATATTCCAGCTTTTTCGCACCTATACCGGCTTTCTTGGTCAAAAATGGAGTTCCGGTTGTCCGCCAAGCTCCCTACTCACCAAATATGGTTCCTTCCGAGTTCTAGTTTCCAAAGATAAAGACGCCACTGAGAAAAAGCTTCCGATTTGAGAATAGAAAGGACATAATGCAGATGCTTTCGTGAGTGGAAGCGCAAGGGATCTAACAAAAGGGGATTAGGGGATCTTTTCCCAGGCCGAAGGTCAGATTACATGAAAGAGTGAAGAAACAAGGGAGTGGATACAAAAATACCAAAAATGTTTTGAAGGGCAGATAGAGCAACTGTCAGGTTTACAACAATACAGTACAATTATATTGAATAAATTTCTTCTTTAAACTATTACCAAAGGGTGTTATGTGTAATGACAAGACAAGATAGACAGGACGTGCCAAACAATAACACATAACAAGAATGAAAACAGACAAGTAGACAAAGAACTGGTACAACTAAGAAGAGAGAATGTCACATTTGTTACTGATGAAATGACACAAATAATATTTTATTTTTAGTGTACAAATGTTAAGTATAATACACGAAATGAGGTGCTAAACCGAATGGCCTGGGTGTATATGTATACTAGAATATTTAAAAAAGTCGCTATCTAGGATCTCGGCAAATTAACGAAGATGCGTACCAATGTCATTTAATTCCCCGTAAGGAGAGTGCGCTACTGTCGTAGAAAGAACATGATTAAGATACCAAGATGATAAAAACTTGGCAGAGCGTAAATAATGGCCATAAATCACTAAACAACCTCGAATCCTGCTGCCAAACAGTTTCGTGACGATTGTGTCTGACACTGGCAGATATCCAAACATTTCAAGATTATACAAGGTGAGTCGCCAAGAAAGAGCATGCCACCACTTCATTAAGCCATTTTTTTTTTAAATTTTTTACACGACGTGTTACATATAGCAAGTTCTTATGTGATCTGTAACAGCAGAGAGGGGATTGTTACAAACAAATATTTCAACTGTTTGAAAGCATTTTCTGAAAAGAGCCAAGAAATTCATTGTCAATCCAGGAAACTTCAGAAACTATTTTCTGCTGAACTCAATTTTCCAACAATCGATCAGGTATCATTGGCGGAGAATATAGTTTGAACGTAACAATGTAAACGCGATGTTTAGTGCTGTAGGTACTTTGGTCACTGATAAATGACAGGACATTTCTCAACAGCATTTAAAGGGAAACTCTGGCAATTGTGTCAAAGCAATATATAAGCCATTTTGGTTTGGTGACCTAACAATCTTAAACGGGTGAGGATAAAACCTGAATGGCACAAGAAGTGCCAATTACACATAATCGCCCTTTTCCACAAATATCTAATATCTACAACTCTAACAGAAAGCAATACTTAACGCATACATAAAATCAGAGAGTGGGTGATTGGGGGGGAAGCTGAAGAAAGAAGAATTTTAGTTTGTGCAGAATATGGTGTAGAAAATGCAGATTAAGCTTTGAGCTTAATATTTCTCTTGCATAAATAAACCACTTTATCATTCAATTAATTACAACCAACAAGATAACCACCAACACTGGCCACCAGACAATTCTGCCCCAATAATCGGGCGGTAAGCAGGAGAGGTTTTCACTATTCCTTAATGCCGTTCCTCATCCAAATGGTATGAAAATCGCAAGGACTTTATGGAGAAGGCCAGAATATTAAAGCATATGTGGGAAAAATTATAACCTCATTCACCTGCAGTAATTTCAATTCGTTAAAAAGAAGAAAAGAAAACAATCTGGTGTCAAATCATCATCCGAGTTTTCTCTTTATGCAACTATAATTTTAATTAAAAACCTTTATTTTAAACTGGCATTTTTAATAAATTTATGGTTGCCTCCAACTATATAGATGGCAGTTCTAGTACACTAAATACTGGGTTTTCAAATTAAAATCTTAGCTCCTCCCAAATCCACCTAAAATCCATTTTTCCAAAATTTGGTTTTCTAATAAAATTGATAGATGGTTTACGTAAGCGTTTCCATTTTAAAGAAAATTGATGTTGAGCTCTTTGCGAGAAAATTCAGAAGGATATTTTATATAGCCGCACTTGCTGTTTCTTAAATTTTTTTTCTTTCAAATTCGGAATACCAGCAACCAAGCATGCTGGTAGTACATCTCAATATTATATGGGTCACATTTAATTAGGCTTAGTTCCCGATTGTTGGATTTTGGTCAACGCCTCCATGTTACATGCGGGATATCCTGAATGGAACATCAAGACTGATTTTTTGTTTTTGCGAGATTTTGTTCACACTCGCTAACACAGAGCTCACAGGACCTCAAAACATATATTTCTAATGAAAACTCGAATGTCGATAATTTCACAAGTTCGCAATACCTTCTCATCCATCATACAGCAATAGGAAACGAATAATGTTAACTGAATCTAGTCTGTCTTGTCTAGACATTTTACACGACCCACATAGCAATCCTTTTAACTAGCATAAACTTTTGCTGCTATAGCAAAAGTACAACATCTGGCAAGTACATTTCAAACTTTGGAAAACGCAAAATTAATGAAACAATAGGGGTGGGGGGGGCACAACATATTTACTGTGGGATGGTCAAAGTATTCGGCTAACACAATACATTCTCGCCATATTAGAGAAGATATATAATCAATCACCAGGAATTAGCTAGCCATACGTCTAACTTGGAACATTCCCGTTACAAAAACTTTACATGCCAAGAATACCAATTATCTTCCTATTCAACATTTATTTAACACAAGATCCAAACTTAGATAATGAAAAACAAACTGGACATTTACAAATCTTACAATAAGGCCAATACAAATAAACTCACCCCCTCTGGGGAAGTTGTCTGAATTTCATCATTCACACTGAAGCATCGATTCCGGACGGTCGACCACACACAATTATAAACATATTATCACTTCAATTTTGATTGATTTTTTTTTTTTTTTTTTGGACTTGAAATAGATATGTCCAAATATATTACGTTAACAAGGAATATGTGATGAAAACTGTCTTTAACACACAAAAAATTAACAGTTTATTTAAAAAAAAAAATTCGGCCGGGAAATTTTCTAGTTGCTGGAGGCAGCTGAATAAAAAGCAGAGTTACAATTTTCTTTTCTAATAGCTCACACCCTGTCAACTATCACAAAACTATAAACCGCTGTTATTGTTTTGATTCAGTCTGTTTGTGTGTCAACGCCAGTCAATGGCCAGTCTCTACTCAGGGTTGCCAACATCGCGGCAATACTCACCCGGAGAAAAAAAAAAAAAATTAAAACATTTTCCAGCAAATTCGTTTTCTTCTATGAATCTAATTGTTATTATATTGTGCGAAACTTGACCATTCGTCACTGAAGGAAGTATAATAGTTTTGTTTACTCTTTATTTGGTATTGTGCATTTGACATTTTAAAAGCAGCTATGCAAATATAACATTTATTAATAAAATTGTTGTTATTAATTACCTTTAAAGGTAGCGTTACTAAGGACAATCATTCAAGTGCAAAAACAAGAAAGGAAGATCGACTTGTTATTACTGCTGCATATTTGAAAACCACTCTGAACAATTTCAAATTTTATAATTAATTAATCACCGTTACACTCTTAGCTTATTGCCAATGGTATTCTTGAAAACCTATTACAAATTTCTTATATATATATTTCTTGTCGCAGAAGACACGTGACAGACGTATATGTCAGAAAACATGAGTAAGTGCGTTAACAGTAGAGATGTTAAGCTGCCGTGCGATATCTTTCATCATTTCAAGATATGATAAATAGTGACTTCGGATGTTATAACCAATGAATTGAGACCTTTCAATAGTAATAAAAAAATCTGGTGTGAAACTTTTTCTTACTGCAGTTTACAAAATTGTAATTGACAAATTTTTTCAGTTAGGATAGCAAATTTAATGAAAATGGGCGGTGTTTTTATAGAGAAAATCGCGAAACTGAATAAACTGTTCAGTAAAAACGCACGTCTGATTTACTAATTTTCTTGAAACTCGGAATTTTGGCAATCCATTTACTCCTAAATTCAGCACTTTAAAAGAAAACATAACTTCTCCCCACCACAAAAAACCTCTAAAATGACTTTACCCAGAGAAATGTTGCAAATGAAACTTGTAGCTCTTTGTATGGATAGTTCACATTCTTTGTTGGAGCCGTTTTAGAGAAAATAACAGAAAACTGAAAAATACTTTTTAGAAAAAACGCATTTCAGGTTATCCGATTTTCTTTAAACTCGGAATTTCAACAACATATTTAATTCTAATCAATATTATACAGATGACAGAATTGTGGAGTAAACAAAATATCATTTTACAAGAAAAACTAACCCCACTCCTCCGCCAAAATTTTCCTTAGATGAATTTTCCCGGAGAAATGTTTTAAATAAAAGTTGTAGCTCATGGTATGTGTAGTTGATATTCCGTGTAGTTTGAAGAAAATCGTTGGAGCCATTGGCGAGAAAATTACAAAAAAATTAAAAAAAAAAATTCAATAAAGTGGTACGTCTGTTGAGGAATTTTGACAGATAACTTTCTGTCGGATCGCATGGTGATATCTGAACCGAATATCATGTTTGAACATTCTGCGATTTTTCTGATTTTCGTTCAAATACATAATATATACATACATATCTACATGCACACACCCACACCATTTTGTAAAAACCAATTTTTTTGGACTCAGGGGATTCAAAACATGTATTTCGGTGAAAATTCGATGTCGAAAATTTAACACGATTACAATACATCCTCTTACTCCTGGTAAGTAATGTGTAATCAAACAGTAGAATTTTCATTGAAAACCCGTAGTCCCGAGAATGATGGTCAAATTCGGAGTAATATCAGGATAAAAATAACTAAGTTGTTTACTTGTTAACAGAATTTTCAAGCCGGGAGGTGGTTTTAAAATAAACAAAAAAATCTGGTGAGAAAATCATTCCCCCCACTTTACTCCTCTATAATGTAGTTTTATATAAAATCGACAAATTTTCTTTAAATTTCAAATTTTGCTCGTTTGTCCCAACAGAAATATAGAAGTGGGGGGGACTAGTGCCAGGTACCACAGTGGCAGGTCCACAATGATTTACATTGTACAGAGGCCAATAATATTGAACAAACACATTTGAATTTTAACGTGATAGGTTCATATCTGTGCACTTAGTATTATTCCAAGTTTTAGGAAAAATCGTTACAGACGTTTTTGAGAAAATTCAAAAATTCAAAAACCTATTCAGTAAAATCATTACTTCCGGTTACTTCAAATTCGGAATTCCCGCAATATTTCTATTGTATACTATTATCATCATCCAAGTGGTAGAACCATAAATTCCACTGAAGTGGTATTTTAGGGGGAAAGCTTAACGCTTCTGCTCCCCAAATTTGGGAAAATGAACCAAATAAAAGTGATAGATATGTAAGTGTGTAGATAATATACAAAGTTAAATAAAATTCGTTGGAGCCACTTCCAGAAAATCGTGACAAACTGAAAAAAAAAACTCCAACCAAGTATGATGGAAGCAGAAAGTAAATAGGTATATTTTAAAAATGCGTTCAGAGAGGAAAAAGTGGACAGTTGGCTAGTAGCGAAGACAAAGAACTTGACCAAACTCTATTGTACAAGTCCCCACTGGAATGCGGCAAAAATAGTACAAATAATAAATAATAAAAATGTACAAAACTAGTACAAATAAGAGACCAAAAATTACATACAGTCCGTTTTACATGTAGTCTTATGCAGCAGTTCAGCTAGTTCATACACGGTCAGTAACGCTTTTTACTTAATTAGTTTTGACTGCTATAGAAAAATATAATATTCAATGCTAGAACAGTCCTCTAACAACACTGATTCAATTGCTTGCTTGTGCTCATGTGGGCAAGCCTAAACTCGAGTATGAACAAAAGTGATACTTTTACTCTCTTATCATTTAAATAAATATTTTGTCATACACTCTCAGTTGTTCAATATATTTTAGAGGTTTATCTTTAAAGAGAAAACTGTTTGGCAAAACTTTATTTTCACTAAAAGCAAGTAGTGTTTTGTGATTACAGGCAGAGGATAATGGCTCTAATCGTTTATCAACATTTCCAAAAAGAGCCAATCTATATAGAACCTGACATGATGAATACCAGCCATCTCATTAACAGTAAAATGTTTTCAACTATTCTATTACGTACCAGGAGTACATAGTGACCCTCTCTATTAGATGGCTGATCCAAACCGTCCACCGGGCAATAAAAGAAAAAGTCCCATGGCTCACTAAAATTCCAGATCCATTAGGATTAATTAAATGAAATAATATTAATGAGGATATTTCAATATGAGGAAGTGCAAACCGATTTCAACATAATATATACATTTAAGGCAATTTTTTATTATTGATTTAATAATGGTACCATCAAGCTAATAACGTCCAGACTTGGTGAAATATTGCTTTTACAGAGAAAACAAGAGTAAAATGAAACTTTAACTAAAAATTGTAATTAGATTAAAAAAAATACCTAGTTAGTAATTAAGGTTGAAAGAAGCAAAAGTTTTGAAAACAATGAGAACGAACACACACAAATACTGACCACTTACATTGGTAAGAGGGAGGTGGTGGTTTGGTTTTAACAGTTAAAGAGGCTTAACTTTGTCATCACATCAATTTGTCGTTTCGGTCGGACTTTATCGCATTACCATCACACAAAACTCTGCTAATATAGTTCTACTAACTGGAAAGAATTAATTTTTAAAAAAATTAAGGCTGCCCAGAACCATGTGCTATTCTCTAGTGGTAAGAAACAACAAAACAAATCGTTTCGAATTTTATAAATCCTAGTTTTCATACTAATAATGTTTCCAAGTTCCCTGAGAAAGGAACAAACATGGTGAACAGAATAAATCGCAAGATGCTGCAAACTTGATGTTCCATTTTGGTGTGACTGCGCCAATCTATCATCAAGGTTTCATTCAAAATCCGCCAACCGGAATTTACTACTTTACTGAATGTTACGCTGCGTTAAACCATCCACTTCAGTAATGTACTGATATTACTCAAATGGTTTTCTTTAATCTTGAAATGCTAACTGCAGCTGAGATATGCTACTCGAAAAACTTGAATTATGGGGGTCATGTGACGTTCACATGTTACTAGAATTTGTTCAATATATTGGCACTATCTACTGGACTGCAATCTAATCACACTTCAAGAACTACCTGCCATTCTTATATTAACTCCAATAAAGAAAATCGTCAACTAGATTTTTTCCTTAAAGGATTAGATGCTATTTGAGAAAAGGATGTTAAGTAAGTAATAAATGGGAAGTGTATATTACAAAAGGATGAAAGGATATGTTTGGGAAGTGAGCAACGGATACATAAGGGCAACTCTCTCATTCAAGAAGAGCTCTATCTGATTGACATAAGGAATAGGGCAAAATAGAGGAAGCCAGAGTATTGACGGATGAATGTGGAGAAATAGAGATCGGTAGAACTCAGTACCCCAACAACTCTTCTCTCCCACCACCCACCCCACCAATTGAATGTATATATACCAAGTATGTGTGCTGCAAGAAGACTCTGAACTCTATTCATCATCAAGTCAGTGCCACTTCACTCACAACACTTCGCATATATACATGTGCAACTTCTCTCTTCTGGCCCCTTAGTTTTAGCTTGTTCCTCCTTTCATACTATACTAGTTATACCTCACTCCCAAGGGCCGACTGCGCTGACATAATCTTTATCGTGCCCACCTCACTTAACACATCTAGCCACTCCAATTGCCCATCCTGTTTATTTATAAGAGTAACTAATTTGTCATCATAATTAAAAAATACAGATATAAATGCACGATTTAATCCTAGCTTCGTTTTAAATAATAATATTCCAAATTAAATAAAAAAGGTAGCACGAAATCGAAATAATAAAGGTAACGGTATCACATTCACAAGTTCGTCTCATTCATCACTTTCGACTTGTAATATTTCACTTACAACTTAATACATACTGCCCTTAAATCAATAATTACTAGAATAAATTCCACCCCATGTATAACGATTTTGTGTTATTGCAATTTTAAACTTGGAATTTTTACCAAATATTAACATGCGTATAAAGGGAATGACATTAAACCAAACCCACTGCGACCTAAAAGAATTATTTATTTAGGTTCCCTGGGGTGTAGGTGTTTGACCATAGAATGTAGTAATGTCTATATAAAATAAAATAATTGTCCACAGAGATAAGTTAAAGTTAGCCTTTGAGTACTTTAAACACATGTATTTTCAAACAATCACCAACCCTACATGTCATCTGGGGGAGACAGTGGAACTGTTATTGGTATTGTTACGTCTGGGATACTCGTAGGGACGCCATAATTCCTGAAAAAGTGGCTGCTCCACTTTTCTCTACAGCGCAGGAAATATTAATATTAAATATAATACTAAATAAAAGGTATACAGTATATTTAGACGGAACTTTAAAGAACACCCACATCGTGCTTCCTAAAGGATCCACAAATTTTTGTGGACTTCTTTTGAAAGAGATTTAAGATAAACAAAGTATAGAAAATCAGGATCCTTCTCCGTACTCAACAAGTCCAATCAGCATTATCATCGTGGTAAAACCCGTTCGGCCAATTTTAAGACTATTCTAGGCCATTAAAGATGGAATAGCGTCTCACTAAAATGATGTACTTGGAGTGTGAGCATGATTCGCATGAGCTCAGGACAAATTTCTCAATTTTAGTGTTAGATAGTCCGTTCCTGATCTTCTAGAGAGCCGGATTAGAGTATACCGGAGAGTTGAACTGGTACAAGAATCCGAGCCATCTTGACGTTGGATAACTTTGGGTGCGACCTATGGATACGTTCTATAGTGGCTCCCTTGAGTGTCACCTGTAACAGTAAGTAACTAAAATTTGTCTTTGGGTGCCTAAACCCAAGGACCCGCACACATCATCTACCTCAGTAGGACCGATCAATATTGTTTAGTGGTGGGAGTCAGTACAAACGTTCTTCTTGTTGATGACTCGCCAGATTCGTGAAGAAGTGGCTAGTCCACTGGGGATTTCGATAGGTTACTCCAATACAATTAGCATTAGATAAAATAGTATTTAAAATTCTGAACATCATATTACATAATATCTATCATAAATAATATGAGTAGATACTCTGTTCTTTGGCTCTCAGTTCACACAAACTGCAACTTCTATTCTGGCCTCATCAATACAAGCTGTCAATCCTTGAATCTATTAAATTTGTTTGTGGTTGGAATGGGATGAAAGTTACAATGTCAACTGAAATCAAATTTATCTGAAAATTTACAAATTTATTTGGCCATTACAATTGGCCGAAATAAATGCAAAACCGAGCTGAGTGTCCAGGCCCTGGAGCAAGGATCAATAAATTGGTCAGAAATTGGTTTTTCCTAAATGGCTCAATATTGTCCAAAAAAAATGATCTACAGAACTGATTGAGAAATAAGGATGGATAGTTACTTCCATAATTAAAAACTGATAAAAGCAGCATGTTGTAAATTATGAAGTGACATAGTAACAACAATAGTCCAGTCAAATAACTACAACAACAAAGCACCATGATAAAGGAACAACATGGCAGTGTGAGGCAGAAAGGAGCGGCACACAATTTGAAAGCTTATTACTGCTCTGTAAATAATAAATGAAAACAATCAGGTACCCTACTACCAATCAACCAATCAAAAGGCAATTATCATTTTCTGGCCGTGTACACATACAATCACTATAATAAATAGTAGCCAGGTCTACCCATACAGTTTGATAAACTAGAAAATTTCCCTCTATAACAACCTTACTAACTTTTTTTGGGTCAAACAAAATTAAACATGAACCAAATTACAATGATATTAAATTTAAATAGTGAATAATGAACAATAATTAATCGACGAATAAAATGAGAATGATATTAATTAATTACAAACTAACATTAAACACAGATGCTACCATTGAGTTCAAACATAACAGAACAGAAGAACATTCACAAAATTTATTCTAAAGCGTGGAAATAATATTTACTTAGCCGCACATTATTCCAGTTTGATCATGCTAATAATTTATTGTCAACAGAGCTTATTCTGTTTTACTTCTTTTTATGGAGTAAGAGGAAACTCTGCGATCGTGTCAAATTTTGAAAAATGGGCTTCAACCGGTAAATACATGCTTTGGGTCCTTTAAGTAGGAAACAAAAATTCTCGGATTGCCTTTTTGTGTGTGAACAAAATATCTGAAAATCCGAACAAGTAGGAATCTCAAACTTAGTATTCCGTTTAGATCTGACATAATCAAGTTTTGCTCAGAATCCACCAACCGGAGTACGACGACATTACTGAAGTTTTTGTTTGTTTAATTATCGCGATTTTCTCAAAATGACGCGAACAATTTTCTTTAAACCTCTTTTACCATCTACATCACATACATGCATACCAATTTTAATCGCAACATTTTTGGAAGCGTCCTGGGGAGGAGTTCAGCTAGAGTACCACCACTGCAGTGGTACCATACAATACCACTATAGCAATATTTTAAGACTCATTGGCAGCACTGATAGAATTCCAATCTAAAAAAAAATCTATTACCGGAAGTATGATTTGCCGAATCGTTTTTGACATTTTTGGACGTTTCCCAAAAAAGGAAACAATAATTTTCTTTCAAGTTGGAATGTTAACTACACCGATATAAACTTGTTACACATTTATTTAAAACATTTTTTTATTTTTGAGGGTTCTCAGGAATCGATGACATCAGATTTTAAATGTTATTGGGATTGAATGAAAGACGCTGTGTTGTGGGTTGTCCCCTGCCATGCAGGTCAAACCAATAAGTATCCCCCCACCCCTCTATATCTATGTTACACCAACTGAGCGAAAATTGCAAAATTAAAGAAAATTTATCAATTAGATCTTTTAGGTTTCCGCGGCCATTTTCATGAAAAACACTTGAGTTTCCGAGTTGAAACCGCGTCAGTGGCGACGTTTCGCCCTCTTCAGGCTCGCTGCACGATTTTTTCTCTTATTGTAATTAATAGTTACAAAATTAAATTTTTTCTTCAAATCTAAAATTCTAGAAATACTTATAGCGTAGCTTAATATTATTATATAACAAAAAACTAAACATGGTACAAACTGAGGAAAGATAAAAGTTGTACCTCTTCTAGTTTCCCTACAAACAATTTCCCTGAGACAAGTTTTAAATAAAAATGATAGAACATTATCGCAGTTCCGGTTAACAGATTATCACTGAAACTTTCGTCATAATAAGGTAAACGAAATATAAGTTTCAACTTGAGTTCTCTTTTCTGAGATATTGTTTATTCACTCTCAATCTTTTACAGAGACATTGAGCTTAGATTAATCAATCATAGTGCTCGAATTATTAGAAAGATTATAATATAAAACTAAGTATAAGAAAAGTGTTGTAGAACAATTAACTATTAGTGATAAATAATGGGATAGATAAGCAGACAGAAAAGCAATAAAAACGTGGCCAGCTGATAAGACAAGTACAAATCATGTGATAATGAGAAACAAAGGAATCAAGTGTTCAAGCAATCAAGCAAACTTGATATGGCGCACTATTGATAATATATTAATGATTTGGTGATAACGATTTAAGATATTTTCCTGGTTTATGTTTGGAAAAAAAAAATCCGTGTAGAAGTGAGGCGCTATGAGAGACGGTGGTGATGACCTTGCACAGGGTCAACGACCCTAATAGCGGACGTCCTACAATACATACGTACACATACAACTGAGTTGTGGTGGTCTCCACGTTTGGTATAAATGGACAGCAGCACAACACTGTATGTTAAAGACCTAGGCGCACCGTTTGTGTAATCTGCATTATAACATATTCACTTCCAATGCAAATAATAGATTTAAAATAAATTAAAAGCTCACCGTTCTATCCTGATTACAAATGTAAGCTTGGTCCCACACCCGCAATATATTGGATACCATTTAATTAATCATCAAATACTGTTAAATATAAATAAAGCGTGAGAATTTCATAACAGCAGAGCATCTATTATTATTATTATTACAGTTATATCGGCTGTTATTATCTTCTAAAACCAAACAAAAATAATAATATTATACCTTATTTATAATAATAACAATAATATCATTCGTAACATGTTTATTTCATTTGCTTATTACAAATTTGACGCAGTTTTTATACCAATAATTTTGTTTATTTAATGTGACCCAACACACAATCCTTTCTTCAAACAAAAAGCTGTTAACTTTGAAAGACTAAATGATAATAATCAATGTATCAGAAACAACATATATTAACATGTATATATATATACGAGTATATACCGAAAATTATATTTATATACCCAAATTAATACAATAAATTCTAGAAATATAGCGAGCGGGTGGTAATCATTTAAATTCACTTCATTCACTACAACATATGTTGTGATTTTTCTCTTATGCCAATTTTCTTCACACATAATTTATACCAAAAATCTTTCCAGCTCCAACAAAACCTCTGTGAAATCAATTTTCTCAGATAAAAGTTACCAACAAAAAAGTGATATATGTCTCTGTACTTATTAAGTTCAGTTACAAGTTTGTGTATCAAGTTTAATGAAACCCGGGGTTTTTATGAAGCTAAAATTCATAGAAAACTAAAAAGAAATGTTCAGTAAAGCGATACTTCCGGTCAAGTGATTTTCCTCGCAACACATTTATTTTTAATTAATATTATTGAGATGATAGAAACGTAAAATAAATTGAAACAATACCTTAGAGACAATCATAACCTCACTCGCCCACAAAATCAGGTCAAATGGATTTTCCTAACAAAATGTTTCCAATAAAAGTGATAGACCTATTTGTATGTAGTGTGGGTCATAAAATTTAAAGGGAATCGTGGTTCCCATTTATGAGAAAATTAGAAAAGAAATGAAAAAATTATTCTGTAAAAATTCCAATTGGGAAATTCTGTAAAATAACGTGCTGTCAAAAACAATGATATCCAAATGAAATGACAAGTTTGAACTTATGCGATTTTTTTTTTTTTCTAGCAACACTATACACACACACTAAACTCATTTTCCAAAAACGATTTCTTTCTGAATCAGATGATCTCAAACGTATATATAATTCCGGTGAAAACTGGATATCGATGTTTTTGTTTTTTTTTTTGTTTATTTAAGGCGCGTCAACATGTACGGTCGCCCGGAGCCTTGTCAGTGGACTGCCGGCTCCATCACCGGAGAGTGACCTGTAGAGGGTCCTACGAAGAAAAAATCTAAAGGTCGGACAGCTGGACTGAAACCCGGGTCCTCCGGGTGAGAGTCGAGTGCGCTAATCCTTTCCCTTCGAAAATTTTACACGATCACTGTTACCAGCAGTAAAAGAAAATTATGTGGTATCAAACACTAACAGGACTTCCCCTTACCGCACTCAATAATATTATAAAAGTGGCAAATTTTCTATTTCAAACTTGGGACTATATTTATCAAACCTACAGTTGGCCTCTTTACATTACACATAAATTAAGGTGGTGGGGATTGTACTTGTATGCCTTAATGGGGACTTACACCACAGCCTTATTACACCTTATTACCACAGACTTATACCACATCCAACTTAGCAAAGCTTATAGTAAACGACAGTTGGTTTAAATTTAAGCTTAACTTACTGGGTTCCCAGAATTCCAGAAGCTTCGTGTTAATCCTAAGTGGAATATTAAGTTTGAGCTTACTACGATACTTCGTTTTTGAGATATTCTATAGCTCATACACATACACATACACTATATATATATATACACACTGTATACTACAACACATACACTATATATATATATATATAGGATGTCCCATTTAAACGGACCACTTTTCAAATAACTGTTAAACGAAGAAAGATATAAAAAAAAAGTGAACATAATGTTTGTCAAGTATTTGCGCTCTAGTTTATGATGGTGTTAATGATATTTGATTTTATTGCCGCCTTACACCTGAAATCGGTGACTGAAAGTTGCGATTTCCTTTTGACCCCCACTTTTTACTACTACTTTGAAAACTACTAAAAAAAATTGAAGAATGATGCCGTTAATTTCACTTCAATATTTCAAACCATCGCCGAGATATTCAATCGTAAAGATTAAATTTTCGTCGTTTTTTCCTATTACTTTGTTTCAAAAACTAAAATTAAAAGCGGATTTTCTTATTAATTTCTAATAAATAAGAGAGTTCAAATGCTGACCACACTTAAAACCTATTTTAGAACCATAAGGGACTTAAAAATCTAGTAAAACATCATTAAAACAAAACAATATTCCACTTTATTTACAGAAATCTATAAAAAATATTTCCTATTTATTCAAAATGACCTCCTCGGCTTAACCGGCACACGCGCAGTCGCTGCTCAACAGATGAAGTTGCTAACCGCATCATGTCTGCCAGAATTGCTAAGCAGGTTTGGATTAAGTCTTCTCTATGTGCTTCTAGAGTTGTTGGTTCCCTGACATAAATTTTTTCTTCCAAATATCCCCAAAGAAAAAATTCAAGAGTGGTTAAATCTGGCGACCTGGCGAGGAGAAAAGTGAGTGAGATGTTCAGTAGCCGCTGGATCGGGAGGCAGGGACCGGTAAGCTGGCCTTCTAGATCGCCAGATTTAACCCCTCTTGAATTTATTTTATTTGAAACATATAAATTTACGTATTTCTGTGGATATAATTATAATCGTAATTCTGAGGTTAATTATAAAATTTAACGCGAACAATTTATTTTTAGTAGTAAGAAAAAATAAAAAATGTCATGTGAACCATTCACATTTCTGTGATTCTCACAAAGATCACTTACTCCTAGGAAGAGGAAGTAGTATTGCGATCGGATCAAATTTTCAAAATTAAGTTTTAACTGGATATACATGGTTTGAGGTCACCTGATTACGAAATAATTGTTTTTATTGAAGGGTCTGTATACGTGCGTGCGCGCGCGCGCGCGAGTGGTGTGTGGTGATGAACAAAATATCTCAAAAAACAAATGCCAGGAACATCAAACTTGATATCCCTTCTAGATTACTTACTACCACCGCATCTAACAAGTAGGTTTCGGGCAAATCACATTTCTGCAAGTGCTGACTTTTTCATTTGTTTTTTGTTTCTCCGTGTACTATGTACAGCAATAACTATCACTTTTATTTCAAATATTTTTCCGGGAAAATGAACTTTTGGGAGGTTGTTGGGGGACAGTAGCGTTGAGTTTTCCTCTAAAGTACTATTTCTATTTCTATTCAATGTATGGTTTCACAACTTAGATAATATTACTCGTACATAAGAGGAATCGCTAGAATCCAAATTTGAAGGGAATCGGTAAACCGGAAGTATATTTCTATTTTAAACATTTTTCCAGAAGCAATTATTTTACACATTTCTGCGGAATTTATGATGTGGAATTTCAGGTGCATGAGATTGGTTCTATGTTATTGGCCAGCTCTTCACTTCCCTTCCTGCTTGGGTACTTTTTCTCCCACTACTTCCGCATTTATGTTAGGACGAATGAGCAAAATTTAGAGAAAATTTGTCATTTTATATATATATATATATATAATCGCATTAAGAGGGGTAGGAGAAAGTCATATGAGGGTTTCACATGAGATTTTTTTAAATAAATGGTGTTTAAATCACATCCGGTAATGGAATTCAAAATAAATCAATACTGTCATTTCAGAAGAAGGCTTCAAAATCAATGTTTACTTCAATTAAAATTAATAGGTTTTTATATTTATGGTATAAATAAAAAAAAATATTAAAAAAACAATGGCATAACAGCCCATAAAGGACTAAGTCTTGCCAGACGGCTATTTCTGTTGGTTAAGCACGCCGTGGTTCCCTCGTCGTTTAGTTCTGACCTCCGCTACCTAGCTGCGCTACCAACTGTGGCTTCCCAGTTTTTCTCACGATGTTGGGTCTACATAGACTTTGCCCTAGCGGGAATCGGAGCCTGAATCTCACTATATTATATAGATAGCAAGAGTCATATTCAGTGAACAATTTGCAAATCTGGTACTGCTGGTAAGTAGAAGCAACACTTCCTTTAAATGGGTCAATAACTGAGAGCCATATTTGAAAGCAGCATTCGCTTTAGAAACAAAACGCCATACGACTACAGTATAAAAATAGTATTGGAAATTAAAACTTTTTTGTGATGCAGACCCAGTGTTTTCAGAAAGAGTGGAGGAAAGACATGTTAAGACATATGTTAAAAAAAAGTATAGCTATCTAGTCAGTAGTACAGTATTTACTGATGAGATCTATGTAGGGTGGGGTTAGTGCATGTAACAGCTTAGTGTGCTCCAATTAGCCTGGTACATGAACTGATAAAATTATGGAAATATATTACTACAAAAACAATATTATGCGCAGTTAAATGCAGTCAATAATCCCTTCATTCAACTTAACAACATTTTGAAATAATATGTATCCACAATTTTTCAGTTGTAAGGACTAAAATTAGAGAATTCCCCCTGCTAGAAAGGGTTTATTTGGCCTCTTGTGTATACCCGTAGGTTATTTCCGGACAATGATACAGACAGCAGTATCCTGAAAGTTATTTCTATGAAATCCTGTTAACTACAACTGTTATGATATGCTTATAGGAAGGGGGAAAAATACTGGGCTGAAACACTTTCTGTTTTTACAATTCACTTATAACTGAATTATTGGAAGATTTTTGTTTGTGAAGCCTGCGGCATGTTTACTGAATGTTTAGTTCCCAAGACTCTCACCAGGTGATCAGTATTTGACTAATGCAGTGACCCTATAGAGGGAAGATTAACCTCTCAACCCCCCCCCCCAACACCATTAATATCAATTTTCTCCAAAAAAATGTTTCAAATAAAAATGATAGACCTTGTGAACTACTGTATGTATAGTTATTATGAGAAATTTTAAACAAAACTTTGGAGCCTTTTTGGAGAATATCGCTTGAAATTGGAAAAAACTCTTCGGTAAAATTGCACATTTTGTTGACCAAAATTTGACCGAAACTAGATAATATTGAATATAAAGTAATTAATACCGAGAGATTCTACCAATGCAACCAGTCAGTTATCTGATCGTTATCGGATATCAAGTGTACATTTGTTGGCATGGTGATGACCATGTATAACTCGGAATTGTAACAAACAGGGGGCCAACTATTCAATCAATATCTAGCTGAGACATTTCAGTGTTTGATCAATTGTTGGATTATAAATCAACTAAAACAACAAAATTTAACTAGGAATAATAAATTCCTAATAAATTGTGGGGAAAATGAACCAATTCCTTTTTTTAAGAGAAGTTTTTATCCATTGTCAGGTATCTGGTGCTAGCAATAAAATTAATCAGAATTCCGACCAAAATTACTTGAAACTGGAAATGAATTTTGTTAAAAATAAATTGCGCGAGTTAAGAACTTTACCGCCTCTCTATGTAAGCAGAGAGATTAGATTTTTTTGAAAATGAGTTTTCATAGGAAATGCATGTCTGTTGGTCTGCTGAAAGTTATTTATCTGTGTAAAGTGATCTGTGTGTATGATTTGATCGAAACAGGCCGTCAACCGGAAGTACCACTTTACTAAATGAATTTTTTTTTTATGTATTTTCTCGAAAAACAGATCCAACATTGTATCACTACTTGTATACAGGACTATACGTTAATTTAATTTGAAATTAAAATTGTATTTGGGAAACCATCTTTTTGAGAGCGATTCTGAGGATAGGTGATGTTAGGCTTTCCTCTAAAGTTATAAACTTCAGTATATTCAGTATAAGCCCTATACATTAATAAAACTTAAATATGTTACTGAAATTTTGATTTTTCTAAAAATCGGTTGACAGGAAATGCGATTTTACTGAACTTTTCTCCGAAAAAATTGATTTCAGGGGAGTTTGGGGAAGCAAATGGCACCTGACAAACTATCGTTTTTATTATAGTTTCGATGGTTCCACCTAGACAACCTAGACACCTAGATATACTTTTAGTAAATACTTACTCCCAGTTTGCAGAAAATGTGTCAATAATACAACTATTGCTGTATTGAAGTAAAAATTACACTAAAGGAAGAAGGTGGTTATGTGTGTTTCACACCAGTTTTCTATTTATTTGTTATCTATGGACCGAGTGAATATAAAGGCTCCCAACAAACATAAACAAACTTAATAACTCCCTTTCTATAAACTCAGCTATAGTTCTTCCAGTTTACGGAACTGGAAATGAATGTTAGACAACAAAACAGTGAAATCGATTCCCGAAGACCCGTTTTTCAAATCAACAATAAGAGAGCGCTTCCCTATATGGCTATACTGGGAACATGATCACCATCATCATCATCCCGAGCTCAACAATCCATTACTGGATCCTGGCTGCCTCAAGAATCGCCCTCCACTCCTCTCTATTCCGGGTGACCGCCCACCAATTCCTGATACCCAGGGATCTGGCGTCACCACTCACACCATCCAGCCATCTCAATTTTGGTCTTCCCACTTTCCTTTTACCGACTGGCTCTACACTAAAGAGCTTCTTTGGGGGTGAGGTCTCATTCATCCGTAAAACATGGCCCGCCCATCTCAGTCTTGCTAAGCGAATACATTTTACCACATCCGGCTCTTTATATAAGTTGGCCAGTTCATGGTTATGCCTTATTTTCCACTCATTGTTTTCTTTGACAGGCCCATATATCTTCCGGAGTACTTTTCTCTCGAAAACTAATAGTTTTCTCTCCGTGGCTTTAGTCATTGACCATGTTTCTGGCCCATATGTCAGGACAGGTCGTATAAGAACTTTGTAGAGAAGCAGCTTTGTAGATCGCGGTAGCAAACGGCTCTTCATATAGTTCAGGAGTCCATAGTAGCATTTATTCGCTGCTATCAGCCTCTGCGTTATCTCCTGGTGTATATCATTATCTGCCGTTACCACTGATCCTAAATATTTAAACGCTTTTACTTTTTCAAAGTGGTACCTACCCACTTGAATGGTTGGGCCAATCCCACGGTTATCGGTAGTCATGTACTTCGTCTTTTCTTGATTGACCTCAAGTCCCATCTTCATTGCTGCTGCGTCTAGCGAGGTGAATGCGTCTGCCATAGCCTCGAAGGATCTTCCAATGATACATATATCATCAGCGTAGGCTAATATTTGCACGCTTTTTGTATATATTGTGCCTGTTGTTTGTATTCGGGCATCTCTAACCGCATTTTCCACAGCTAGGTTAAACAGAGTGCAGGCTAGCGTGTCCCCTTGTCTCAGACCTCGATCACACTGGAATTTGCCCGATAAATCTCCTTGCACCCTCACACAGCAGCTGGTATCTACCATATTCGCCCTGACCAGTCTTATTAATTTCGGCGGGATTCCAAGCCTTTCCATTGCTTTGTATAGCTTTTCTCGGCATACACTGTCATAGGCTGCCTTGAAGTCTACAAAAAGTAGATGGATATTAGAATTGAATTCTATCATCTTCTCCAGAACTTGCCTCAAAGAAAACAACTGGTCGATCGTAGACTTGCCCTTCATAGAGCCACTCTGGTACTGCCCCACCGCTCCATTGGCGAAGGGACGAAGCTTGGTATTGAGTACGTTAGAGAATATCTTGCACGACGTTGGGAGTAACGTGATAGCCCTATAGTTGTTGCAGTCTAGGGCGTCATTCCTCTTAAGTATGGGACATATTATTCCTGTCTTCCATTCTTCTGGGATAACTTCCTCTATCCACGCCTTCATTATAATGCCATGCACCCTCTTCACGGTTTGTGGACCACCGTGCCGCAGGAGTTCGGCCTGCAAACCGTCAATCCCGGGGGCTTTATTATTCTTTAGTTGCAGGACGGCATCGAGTACGTCTTCATCATCTGGAGGCTCTATATCTTCACTTTCATGAGGTTCGTATTGCAGGTCATCTTTATCGTCCAGTTTAAAATGTGCCTTGTAATATTCTGACCATCTTTCTAGAATACCAGCTTTATCTGATACCAAGTCGCCGTTATTATTCCGGACCTGGCTTATTCGAGGCATATAAGCTT
This sequence comes from Triatoma infestans, assembly GCA_011037195.1. NCBI lineage: Eukaryota > Metazoa > Arthropoda > Insecta > Hemiptera > Reduviidae > Triatoma > Triatoma infestans. The sequence goes on from JAAEAF010014509.1 coordinate 150,293, forward strand.
TTCTCCCTTCATTTATAGTTTTATAAAAATTTCTAATATTCTTTTGTTCTTTCAGCACTTCCAGATTCTCTATCTTCTTCTTTTCCCATGCCCTCTTCTTCCTTCTATGAGTCTTCTTCTCCTCTCTTCGTCTCTCTCTATATTCCTGTGTCAGATTTCTAGTCCCTCTTCCGCTAATCATTCTCCGGTACGCTTCATTCTTTTCTAAGGTGGCCCTCTTGCATTCTTCATCATACCAGTTAAATCCCCGAGTTTTTTCTTCCTTGCCTAAGATCTCTTCAGCTGCAGATATTATCTCCCTTTTACAGGCTTCCCACATTTGATCAATGCTGTTCTCCATGGAGCATGTTGGTCTTTGCATGCGTTCATCAAGGTTACACCTAAATGCTTCTAGGCATTGGGGTTCTTTAAGTTTGGCCGTGTTGTACTTAATTACCTTTTCCGTTCTGACTTTTCTTGCGTTCGATATACGTGCTCGAAGCGTGGCCACTACCAAATAATGGTCCGAATCTACATTCGCGCCTCTAAAGGTTCTTACATTAAGTAAGTTCCCTTTATGTCTTGAGCTTATCAGCACGTGATCAATCTGGTTTGCAGTCCTTCCATCGGGGGAAATCCATGTTGCTTTATGGATTCGTTTTGACCTAAAGAATGTGCTACCTACGGTCAGCCCCAAGGATGCTGCAAAGCTGACCAGCCTCCTCATCCATTATCATTTGTTTCATCATGCAGACTATGAGCTCCTATCACTGGGTAAAGTGATCTCTCTTTGCCAATCTGCGCATTGGAATCTCCAAGGAAGAGTTTTATGTCGTGCCGGGGGCACTTATCTGACGCTTTTTCCAATTCATCATAGAAGGCATCTTTTTCTCTATCTTCAGCGACTTCCGTTGGCGCGTAGACGCTAAAGATGCTGTAATTAAAGAACTTTCCTCTTAGTCGAATATAGCATATTCTGGGGCCATAGGCCTTAAAATCGATTACCTGCTGCTTCAGTCGTTTACTTAAGACTATACCAGTCCCTAAAGCATGCTGTTTCTCATGGCAGCTGTAATAGACAGTTTCTTCTTTTTTTTCTATTATGCCTGCTCCCAACCATCTTACTTCCTGTATAGCCGTAATGTCAGTCCGATATTTTCTAATTTGCTCTAGGAGCACATTCAGGGCTCCGGGTCTATGGAGTGATAAAACATTCCATGTCGCAATCCTAAAATCATTAGCCAGTAAACGTTTGCCAAGTCGTAACCGTTTAGACAATCCAGCTTTTCTTGGTTCATCCTGAGGTTTCGTAATCTGGTGATATAAGGCGAGTGGGTGATTGGCCCTCAGCGCCCGAGTCCAATGGGGGGGCTGCCCCCTAAAGCATTTGGACATGCTCCCTTTCCGGGGCGGCCTCCTAGGGACGGTAGCCCTAGGGTGTGTACTGTTAGTACCTTGATCTGTAATGTGTGTTTGTGTTTGTGTGTGTGTGTGTGTGTGTGTGTGTGTGTGTGTGTGTGTGTGTGCTGTGTAGATGTATGTGTACTGATCTGGTGAAGATTCATGGTGACTGAGCATGTGGTAACCCGTGGGGGCGCTGCTCCCCAAGCAGCTGCATGAAACAGGCACCCCTTGCGGGAACATGATACAATTTATAATAAGAAATAAAAGCGGGGCTTTGTATCTAAACCGATATTCAAAACAGATATAACATTTGCTAACATTTTAAAATCATTCATATCAACTATGTTACATCAATAACAAATCCATTACATATATAATTATGACTGTTTAACTAAATATAATTGATTGGCAGATGATAGACAGTATAATAAGCAATAATAGCACTAACAAAAGTCTGGCAGAACAATGGGAATTGATCAGAGGTAAACAAAATCGGATATATCTATCATCCTGTCTGTATGCACATGAAAGTGGGAACTAGGAGGAAGTCAAAAATGAGACTCAGAAAGCGGCAGAAGAATTTAAAAAAAATGAATTCTCTCATTCTTTAACAATTTACAAATGAGTTCGTTTTAGTCATCATGATCTTTAGGATTTTATGGATATCCTTGACTTACTAGCGAGAATATCAGCTTAAACAATCTGGTGTGAAACAGCTAACACGATTTTCTACTAGTGCAGATTTTCTATAAGTATAAACAATTGGCAACTTTTCTAAAACATGAAGGTTTTCCTCGATTACCCTACCATGGCACAAGAGGTATTTAGCACTGATGGCAAATAACAATGATTACATTGTAGCCCAGAAGAGAGCGTCAATAACATTGAAAAACCCCAAATAATGTTTGAAATTTAATCTCACAGACTCAGAACACCCCCAAACAATCAATTTTTCCAGATTATGTTTCCAATACTAACTAATTGTGATGATGATACATGTGTGTTCATGTGAAATTAATAAGTATACAAAGTTTAAAGAAAATCGTTCAGTTAATAATTTATTGATGATATCCAACCTCACATTATAATGTTTACAGTATTTTATTTAATACTTTTTAAATAACGTCTGTATTTATTAGTATGTATGTATTTATTAGTATGTATGTATTTATTAGAGCGAATGTTTAGGATTAGAATAGATTAGTACTAGGAATGAATGATTGTATGAAAGTGTGGGGGGGGGCTAATACCAATGTTGGGGGGATTTGGTCTTGTAGGAATTTCTTCGTGCACTGTTTTAATTTTGGGAACCACTTTCTTCTGGAGGAATTTGCTACCCCGGCACCTGTGTGAATGGGAGTGTGATTGCTATGTAAATAGTATAATGATAATCTGTTGACATTGTGCCGATTGTCATCTCTGCAGTTGGGTGGACTACTGAAACTTTAGATCAATAGAAAGACGTTGGCTTTAATGCAGCATCCTCTATTCCTGTAGGATCATCAGGGAGATTTTGCTGCAGAGGAAGGACGAGCCGCGGCCGCTGGACCCCTGATGATGATGGCCAAGTCGGCCTACTTATTATTAATACAAGAATACAAAACAATGTGTTCACTTATGGTGGATCCAGGTGCCCGCCTTGCCTAAAGGCCGCTAGACACCTTAAAAAAAATCATTAAAAAAATAAAAAATACTACTACTAATAATAATAGAGTTTCACTTAGAAACTAGTATACATGTACATAAATATTTACAATGTACCAAAAACATGAAAGTGATATACATACAAGATTAGGTGAAGGAAGGAAAGTTATAGCCCTGCTTAATCCAGTTCTGTGGAGCCCCGTAATACTTCCAAAAACGAAAAGCCTAATCTTCAAAACTGCCTTCCAAAGTATAATTACTTATGGAGCTGAGACATGGACCACAACCAAAAGCCTGCGAAGTAAATTGCTAGCGGTCGAAATGGACTTCTGGAGGCGCTCAGCAAGGAAGTCCAGAAGAGAAAAAATTAAAAAAGTTCACATTAGAAGTATGATGAACATGAAGGAAAACCTTCTGGAAATAGTAGAAAGGCAGAGGTTACGTTGGTTTGGGCATGTGGAAAGGATGACAGATAGAAGGCTACCAAAGGAAATTTTAGAATGGGAAGAAGAAGGAAGAAGGAAAAGGGGAAGACCCAGGAGAAAATGGATGGACGAAATTCAAGAGAGTTTGATAGGACATGGATTGAAGAACAAGCTTTAGATAGAAGAGAATGGTTCTTCCATTCTCAGCTCATAGAGGATTTGTAGGTAGAGGAAACCCACTAAAAGTGGAATAATCCTTCAAAATAATAATAATAATAATAATAATAGTAATTCATTTCATTAACATTTAAAATAAACTAAAACTATTTAGGCAATGGTTAAAAAATCGTCTGTCAAGGTGCCCTTCTTGCCTACAAAAATACATAAATAAAATCTTTAACCAAAGATTAAGGACAATTAATGATTGAATTCTTTAATGAGTATTCCCCGATACTGCCGATACTACTTTTAAATATTTACATAACTTGTTCCAATTACCTGACCCGTTTAAAATGTTACATATTTCTTCAAATGATAATACTCTTTGACATATTGGAGCCTGTAGGTAGCAAGTGTCGGACAAATCCCAATAAAGTGTCTTCTTCTGTTCATCTTCTTTCTGTTTTAAGTTACATAAGGAGCCACGATGGTTAGCCTTGGTTTGTAGTTCAGATAAAGGGTTTCTGCCGTCGCCTTAAATATTGATTTGGTCTCATCGAATGTTTTCTTACTGATATAGCTCAAGTTTGGGGTAAATCAAATGGTGTTGGCCTTGCCTCGCCCTAGCAATCGCATTTTCTCTCTCCTGTAAATAGTATATATAATTTTAATTTAGTTTTTAGAACAAGAAGTGCGAGGTAGATATCGACTACTCCACTCTAATTGTTATTTTAGATGTGTGAAATGGTTGTGGTTAAAAGGAATGTATTTATTGGTATGAAAGCTTGTATGGATGTATTTATTGGTATGAATCGGTAATATCTAGTTGCAAGTTAAAAAGATGAAAATGTGAAATATGTAGATATAAAATATGAAGATAGAATGAAGAAAATTAAAATGAATAAGACTGAGGTAAGATGGCCCAGCACTTGCGTTTGTATTCAATATTATAAATTTCGATCAGGATATAGGTAAGAAAGTATATATATATATATACTTTCTTCATTATACTATAATGCAAAAAATATAGTATTTATAATAGTAATAGCAAAAAATTGGGGTCGTTTGAGAGAGAATCGCAGGAAAAAATTTAATACAGTCACACTACCGCTGGTTGATAGTTTTTGGCCAAAACCTTATCAGATGATACTCAAATGTAATATAAAGTTTCAACTTACTGCGATTTTTTGTTTTACGAGATATTTTGTCCAACAAAACACACACACACACACACACACAAAACGACCATTCGTTAAAAACTTGTTTGTTACAGAATTTCAAAACAACTATTGCCGATGAAATCCCGATTTACAAAATTCGATATGATGGAAATAGTTCCTCCTGCAGCAGTAACAGAGAAAATTATAAACACTGTTATACAATGTTCTAAAGGAATAGATCGTTTACGATTTGTCTCAATTGATACACGCTCGCTATTGGATGGCGCAGTTTGAGTATAAGTGCGGCCGTCCACTCACTCACCTCAATCGTTGATCTAGAAGGTCGCTCCCAGTAGGGGAAGTGGATTTACCAGTTTCTCACGAAGATGGACTCCAGTACCCACTCCAGCCAAAGAACGCTTTGCTGGCACATTTAATACACAAAAAGTCATGCAGAAATAATTGATATGTGCAACTATTTCTGC